>CAKNYM010052737.1:231581-287598 GCA_932195095.1 Andricus curvator | reverse complement strand
ACAATTACAAAAAAAAAACAATTTAAAATCAAGTTGCTTTGGCGCGCTTTCCTCATTTGCGATTCATTTAAGGGGGGGGTTAGGTTAATTCATGCAAAAAAAGACACATTTTTGTGAATTTTTTTTGACGAAACAAATAAAATGTATGTATTAATGGTAATAGTACATTAAAGTATAACATTCGAAGAATATTGTGTACAATTTTCATGAAGAGATATTTAAAAATACGGCAATGGCAGCATTATTTGGAAGTTTCTCGAAAAAAAAGTTGAATTGCGGTGTCCATCATAACTTGGTGCTGGATCATCCGAAATCAAAAAATCAAAGTTCTTTCGTTAGATAATAGTTTTCTCCAGGTAACGCTGGGAGGGTTTTTCAAAATTTCAATGTTTCACTTTTTGGGAACACTTTGCAGTGAAAAACGCGATTTTTGCGAAAAAAATCGGCTAATTTGTTATTGTAAAATAAAAAATATTAACAAATTTGAAAAAAACTCTCCAGCGTTACCTCGTAAATTATATACAGAAATAGTGTTCCAAATTTCAAAAGGATCGGTGCAGTAGTTTTCAAGTTATGAGGGACACCGACTTTGGAAACGTGAGTTGTGGGAAAAACGCATTAAAGTTACGTACAGTACGCTAAGTCATGTTGGAGACGCGGTTGCTTAAACCGCTGTATCTTCGTTAGTTTTACTCCGATTCATCTCAAATTTTCACACAATATTCTTGAAAGGTTCTCCATTCAGAAAATCAAATAAAAAAAAATGCAAAAAAAAAAAATTTCAATACCCTGCCCCCCCCCCCCCCCCTTAAACGACGCCTTTATTCTGCATTAATGAATTTATCGCCTTAATGTTTTTCTCTTGTCTACTTTGTCATATGTTCGTCGTTTGTCACAGGTATTTTTAATTCTTTTACCTATAAATTTTGTTTTTTGTTAAAAATTTTTAAACTGTTGTTATTTATATATTATTTATTTAGATTCTTTGAAAAAGGCACGCAGTGATAGCCGAAACGTCAGCATGATTAATAAACGAACTCTTTAGTAATTTCGTTTGTTATTTCTTTTACTTTAATGAAGATCATAAGACCAACAATATAATACTTACGCATATTTACATTGACGGTCGAAGAAAGGCTTGATTTGGTTCTTATCAAATCTGATTGTTAATCTGACTTGGTTAAGAGTTGAAATACTTTGTTGAAAACTCATATTCTGGTTGAAGATTCATCATTTTAGTTGAAAATGCAACTATTTCATGGAAAATTCGATTTTTTTGTTGTTAGAAAATTAATCTTCTCGGCAGAAACTATTTTGTAGAAAATTCGTCTCTTTTGGTCAAAATGTAATAGTTTTGGTATGAAAATTAATCCGTTTTGGTTGAGGATTCCACTATTTCGTTAAAAATTCGTATTTTTTGGACGAGTTAAACTTTGAAGATTAACTTTTTTGTTGAAATTTTGATTTGAAGTATCTGAAATCTTCAATTTTTTTTTTGAATTTTCTCAATAATCTTAGGAAAATTATATTTATATAACCTGAATAACAATCAAGCAAGTAAAGATAGGAAATAAATATTTATTAGAAATTTGTATTATTATTAAAAATGGATTTGTGATTTGTTTCCTAAAATATTTAGTTTGCTTATTATAATTATTGCATGATTTAATGAATCCGAGAATTAATCGTTTTGACTTGTCAATAATGAATTATGATTGAAGTTATGGGAATACATTTTTAAATAGAAACTTAGAATTTTGTGAACGTGACTTTTTTATCATTTTTATCTAAAATAGTGGACTTTAAGGGGGATTTTATGCAAATTATGGGAAATTTAAGGAAAATTCTCCAAACAGTAGACTTTTAAAGGTCAAAAATAAAAAAGGGGACTTTAAAGGTAAATAAGGGACAGGCTGTGAACTGCAGTAATAGGCCTAATTTGAGTAATTTAATAATAAAAAATATCTTTAATCAACTTACGTTTTTCTTTTGCTGCAACCTCGTAACCATCCTTTCCCCCAACCTTCTGAACTTTCTTTTTCTGTGTCATCACCTCTTCCACATCATAGTCCGAATCCTCTTCCTCCTGGACCTTACTTTTAGTTTTCTTAGACTTCTTTTCACTTTTCTCTTCACCGACCACAACTCCTCCCTTCTTCAAAACTTCCACCATTTTATCCAATTCGAAGTCCTCATCTTTCTCGTCTTCCAAATTTTTAAAAATATCTTTCGCAAACCACAGTTCTGCTTTATGAACTCTCTTCGTCTTTTTGTCTCTAGGATCTAAATCTGTAATTAAGGGATTATTGTCTGTATCAAGATTCCTTTTTCTCTTTGGCTGAACTTTAGGTTTCTCGCTTTCATCCTCTGATCCACTTAAACCTAACCCAGATTTGTCACTAACAGACTCATCATCGTCAGAATCCTCCGGATTGCTTTCATCCGATTTGTAATAAAGACCAGAGCTATCCAAATGGCCAGATTCCTTTTCATATCTGACTTTTTTCGGTAATATAGTTTCTTCCTCGTCTTCGCTTTCAGCAAGAACATCAGGAGTTTGATCAGTAACAGTCTTCAAATGATCAAGCGTTTTGATTTCTTTTAAAGTGAACATATCATCTCCTTCCAATACCGGACCTTCGTCTCCTTTAAGAACCATTTTAAGATTAAGTTTCTCATTTAATTTCTGTCTCTCTTTGTTAGCTTTTTTCCTCTTTCGCTTCAGTTCCTTACTCTCCTCTTCCTTGATTTTATCAATTTCTTCGCTGATTTTCCCGTCTTCCATGTCTTCCACTTCTTCCAGTGTCAATGGAACACTTTCGTCTTCCTCTTGCCCTTCAGCATTAGAAGCTTCATTCTCCTCAGCGTTTTTTTTATTGAATTCTTCCTTCAAGTGCTTCCACCAGGAGAGCAACAATCTCAAGTCTTTTCTACCTAAGACTTTTATGTCTTTGCAACATTCTCTAATCTCATTTGTCGTTCTTGTGTGGTTTTCTATCCTTTCGTCATCGATCACAATTTCCGATGCATACTGCAAAACTTCAATTCCAGTTTCGTGGGCGATGAAATCCTTTGCTGACAATTTATGATGCAAAGTGTAATCATTTTCTGGATATCCTTCTGCTTTCGCCTTCTTTTGTTTCTCAGGGTGAAAGATGTTTAGCTTGTTTCCAGATTCGACTTCAAGTTCGGAGAAGACGTATTTTGGGTCGAAAAACTTGGGATCGAGTTTGTCCGGAGCAATGAAGTGTTGGCAGACTACGAAAATTTCGGCTGATTCGTTTCTTGAAGCTTGTGGCTTTGTAGCGTGAACCTGGAAAAAGAAAGCAGTTTGTAAAATTTTAAAAAAATACAGACCTGCCAGCGACATTTCAAATTCAAAATCGACTTAAAGAAAATTGTTAGCTTCTATAAGAACGGAATTTTCACCTTTTTGAAGATTTGTTTCAGCACCCAAATCAGAGCATTGTAATCTTTCGATCGGAAGATTTTAGTTACGAACCATCCTCCTGGCATCAAAAATTGAGTCGCCAGTTTCAGTGCTGATAAAGTTAAAACTGCCTGTTGATATGCGTCGTGAAGCCAATTTTTACCGACATTTGGAGCTCCGTCATTTAATACGACGTTTACTTTCTCATTATTTAATATACGAGACAATTCCACTCGGCATTTATCTGTTGTTATGTCTTCTTTGAGACTTATGCAACCTGGAACCGATTTTATCGGAAACAAATCCACACCAATTACCGTTGAAGACACTGGCATGTTTTCTTTTGCCACCTGCATCCATCCTCCGGGTGCAGCACACAAATCGATACATATTGTACTCTCTTGCAGAAATAAGAATTTTCGATTTAACTGTATCAACTTGAATGCAGCTCGAGATCGGTAACCTAAAAAAATTTGCTTATTTAATATTTTAATTTGTTTTTTTATTTTTTAGAGTAAAAGAATTTTGTACACCTAACTGGGAATAATATTAAAAATTTGACAATATCATGTCCCTGGAATATTATACGCTTGTATTTGGACGAATAATTTTCCTAATTACAGGATTTAATTAAGTGTAATTTCTCCAATTATATCTTATGCGCTAATTATTTTTACTTTACTCCGCATCAAAATAAATTCTATTAAAGATGAGTAAATGTTGAAAGAAAGCTTAAGATCTAATTGTTCAATGCACATATGTTTTCCGAATTAATTGCAGAATCACAAAATAAAGCTTTTTTCTCATTTCTAATTATAGTTTCAGAGTTATAAATACTTATGAAATATCCCCAAGTTTTTATGTCACCCGGTAACAAAACAATTTTTCATTAACTCTATGGCTCAAGACTTCAATTTCCATATTTAAATCGAATAATAATAGAAGATTATTGAAAATACTTTACAATGAAAAATTTTCATTACACTGAAAGTGTTTTTATTTGACCAAAATAACCGATTTAGAAGGCCGAAAAAAATCGTAAAACAATTTGATGTCATACGGTAACATGGGTTTATTATTAGAAGCATATCTTAGAGGTGAGTTTATGAAGAAAATATTAATAAAAACATCAACTTTCCTACCTCTAAACACTTCATTGATAAGTTAATCCAGACTAAAAATATTATTTAAAATTATAAAAATTGTATTGCAGAATCTTGTCATGCGGTAACACAAAAGCTGATATTTACAAAGAGTACAATTAGTTGTAAAACGTAAAATAATCGATATTCCCCTTATTTTTTGATTTAAAAATAACTTTGAATAAGTTGAGTGTAAATTTTGACTTTTACTATAATGTTTTGCAACATTAAAATTATTTCTAAAGACATAATCTTAATAAACATAAAAATTTGAAACTAATGCATATTTCATTAAAATTAATTCATATGTATAATTAACTTACAACTTAACAATATGACGAAAATTAGAATTATTAAGATAATTGATATATGATGTTTATTTAACAAAAAGAAGTATTATATACAGTCTATATACAGGCGGGAAAAATCAATAAAATAAGAATTTTATTCTGGTAATTATTTGTGTAGTTAATTGTATTATAATGAATAATAATAATTATTATTATAATTATAGTATTTTAAGCCTCGAGAAGCAGATCTAACTGTTATTTTGACTTACAAAATATAAAAAATGGTTTATATCAAAAGATTGTCATTAAATACAAAAAATTGTAATTATAAAAAAAGAGCGTACTTCTTTATTTCGCAAATAATTATTTTTACACTTATTCTAATTAATATGAACAGGAAAAAATGTTTGATGTTGATCTGAGATACTTTTTTCCATTCAATTAAAAATCAAATAATTCCATCTTTTTGACTTTCACCCATCTAATAATTTTGTACATTTTCCAATTATATCTAAACAAGTATCTAAACTAATGTAAAATAAATGTTAGAATTAATCAATTTTTTGCCATTTTATTCCCAAATTAAAGTTTACACCAAATGTGTTAGATCCTTCACTATTTTTTACATAAATTAGTTTTTCACGCTTTTATTTTAATTTCCTAGCAAAGTTAACCCCAAAACATTTGGAACTTAAAAAAAAATACAACTTTGAAATCTCTCAAATACAAAAATTAGTTGTTTTTCAAAATTCTATCTATAATAACGTTACTAGAATTATAACAAAACGTAAATGCATAGTCTAATTCAATTTAAAAACATTTGTTTTATAGTTTCGTAAATGAGCAAAATGTGGAAACCAAAAATATATTCCCAGAAAAAAAAGAAAAGAAATGATATCCCATAATTTTAATCCAGAATCGTTATTAGTATAACAAACTGTAGATACTGTTGAAATATTATTTTATTATTAGGTAATAAATTAAGGTTTAAACAAATAAAAAGTGGAAGAAGACTCGAGGATCCAACACCTTCAACACTTTGCATCAATAAAAAGGTAATTTTATACACCACTAACCTGTTTCCTTGGCCAACTGATAATATTTATCCCTCCTCTGCTTTCCAATTTTCGATTTTTTACCCATTTTGATTTTTAAATAGTTATTTAGAAACCAAGAAACACAAATATATACCGACTTGTCGACAAAAGTCGACAGTCGCCGAGCACGTGTTTTTTAAGGTTAGGTTCATCAAATTCTCTCACGCATGCGCAATTTTTACTTTTAAAGCAGAAACTTCAAGATGGTTGGTCATAATCCATTCTTTTAATTATTCCATACTTATTCATGATTATCATGGATATTCAATAAGATCTGAATATAAAAAGGAAGCATTTTTTGCGAGAGAAACATTATATTATGAAAATTATTGACAATTAATACAAATTTATGATATAATTTAATTTTCCACACGTTGGCTATTCTGATTTTAAAGCACCCAAATCAAGTTGGCGGCACTACCCAGTGAAGAGTGGTGAAGTTCAAAGAGTTGCCAAGGCCAAGCGTTAGAAGCCTACGTAGGTTAATTTTTAATGTTGTGATTTTTGACGTTTTCTCCTGGATTTATGCCTATGCTGACTTACAATTCACTCGGTAATCTACCAAACTTAATTATTATTCTACTATTAATTTAGCAATAAGAAGCATCATTTCAATTCCAAGTTGGGGCGGTTAGGTGTGTCAAGTTTACACTACACAAAAAGTGTTATTTCTCGGTTTGTAAAACGCATTTTGAGTACTCTCTATAAATAATTGACTTGATTTTCGATTTAGAACTCAGAAAATAACTTCATTTGTATATTTTGGGCAATATTGACGTACACAAGATGATTTTTAGTTGAGGTTATGTTGACCCCAAATCGGAGTACGAGTACAGACATATTTGTTCAGAATAATCATCTTATTTAAAAAATGCATCAACACAGAAGTTTCTTCTAAAAAGTAAAAAATTATTATAGTGTTAAATTCATAATAATTATGAACTTTGTAAATATTACTTATGATTAAACTTAATGCTTATTGTTAGCTTAACTTAGTCCCGATCCCTGGAATTTGAAGAGGCTAATCACAATTTTTGGTCAGGTTGCGTATTTTTCATACATTTTTTATTATTTTCATGTACAGATTAAGAGGAAGTAAACATGGCGCAGAGGTTTCCTGTTCCGAACACGGGAAGCAATGGCCCACCACCACAAAGGTATCCTCCACCATCTGTGCCGCCGAATTTGCGTCAGTATTCTGGACCCAATTTTCCGGTGCGTATTTTATACTGGAATTGTGCGTTTGTCTTTTTCATGTCATTTTCTATTTAGATACATGACAGGGTTCGTAGTCTTTTCCTTTTTTTTCTATTCTCAAAAAATGCCTCATTTCTCTTTAAATATACGATATTTGAAAATGCAATTGTTCGTTGTACATCTACAAAATTAGTCTATTCCAGAAATATCTATGATAATCAATGTCACTTCTTAAATTTGACTAATTTCAAACTAAACTATTTAGGATTTAAACAAAACTTTAAAGCTAAAATATTTTTTCGTTGAATCTATTCAAATTAAATATTTTTGAAATTAACTGTAATAAAGTTCGATGGTCTATTTGTCCACTTTGCAGATTCTTTAATTTAAATTTTAATAACGATTGTCGTTATGTTGCTTATAATATAACAATTATTGTTCGATTAGAACAAAATTCAACAAGATTTAATAAGTTCTGGATTTTAAACAATTTTCATAAACTACTCAAAACCAGATTTAACAGTTCGGTAAATTCAAGCACATATTAAATATTTTTTCTTTAAATGTACATTCCAGATAATATTTAATTAATTTAAAGATTTATGAAAATTCAAACAAAATACTGTTTTTAGTGCTTAAACATGTTTAAATTAGTAGCGTTTGAAATTAAACAGTTTTTATTTTGTAATATTAGACCATTTCTAGATGTTTTAAATTCAACAATTTCTGAATTATCAATTGTGCATGTAAATTTTTCAAACATAAACAATTTTTAATTGAAGATTAAACAAGTATATTTTTTAATTTAACAATATCTAACAAGCCATATTTGTGGAAACAGTTATGATAAGATCTCCAGATACGTTACAAATATCGGTTCCCATGAAAATATTAAAATAACGAAGCTAAGAGTTTTTTCGAAACAAATCTTACTAACTAGAATTAATAATCTATTTAATTATTTAACTAGCTTCAAACATTTTTAGTACTCTTAATAATTACAAATTTTTAATTTGTGAATTTTTAAATAGTTTATGTTTTATTAAAAATGAAGAAAAAAAATTCTATTTACGCGGTTTATTTAGAGCAATTTAAAGAATAATTTCAGTTGATATTTATGGAATTTCAAAGGATTTCTACATATTTTAACGAATTTCTAGAGAACTTTAGTAGGGAATAAATTAAATTTTATTTCAAGGTATTTTTACGGATTTCAACATTTTCAAGGGATATGAAGGACATAACAATTTCAAAGGATTTTTGAGTTTTAAGTTATTTTAAAAGATTTCAAAGAATTTCAAGAGATTTAATTTTAAAAAATTGTTTGAACTCTTAATTTTTAAAAATTTCTTGTTATGGATTTTTAAATACTTGATGGTTTCAGTATTAGAAAATAACAATCTAGGTACATGAACGCGAGTTTCGCATATGTATATTTTTTTTAAATGGAGTTTTAAAGATAAATTTAATGAATAATTTAAATTTAATTTATATCTAAGGAATTTTAACTGATGTCTACTTATTTTAATGAATTTTTACGATTTCAAGGGATTTTAACGGATTTCTAGAGAACTTTAGGTAATAAGTTAAATTTTATTTTAAGGGATTTCTACGGATTTCAACACTTTCAAGGTATATGAAGGAACTGAACAAAGTTTACAGATTTTAGGACATTTTAAAAGATTCCAAAGAATTTCAAGAGATTTTGTTTCTAAAACTTGCAGAACACTTGATATTTAAAAATGTGTTATTATGGATTTTAAAACAGTTTGTGTTGTTTCCAATTTACATTCAAAGTAGTAATTATAGTAAGGATAAGTTAACAAAGCTTATATAGAAATATTTATATAAATTTATAAGTATCACGATTGAATTATTAATCAAGGAATTTTTAGAAGAGGAAATATTCTTGATTATGAGAACGATTTCAAGAATATACAAATTGTTTGTTTTACAAATTTCATGTTCATCGGGCCTTTTTATGTCGCCGTAAATGGATTTTAAACTACCTAAGTATATCAGATTTAAAAAATAGATTTTCTAATGGCAGAAGTCGGTAAGAAATCATTTAACATTATTTCAAATCTATACAATTTCTTATAAAAAGATTGTTTCTTTTTTTCTAAATATAAAAATATATATTCAATCTTTCTTCTATTCTCCCCTTATTTCTCCTATTTTAAGCAGTTTTTGCACTGTGACCCCTGAAATTTTTAATTTTATACATTTGTTATTAAATTTCTGTGGTATTTTAGGAGGAAGCTTAGAAGAATACAACTTCACTAAACTTTAAAAATAATTTCGTACCATTTTTATTCTTAGATGCAGCAGAGAACGGGTTTCACACCACCTCCTCAAATGGGAACCGCAGGACCTGGACCAGGAGGCATAATGAGACCAAGTCAACCCTATGCAGGAATGCGACAGCCTCCAATGCCAACTCCTCCAGGTGGAAAAAGAAATGCAGATCAACGCATTCCCATGTCCCAACAAAAACCGTATGTGCATCCATCATCTAAAATAATTACCATTTTGTTTATTTTTCATTTCCATTCATTGATTATTGGGTGATAATAATATCTCGTTTCATAATAATATACATGTTGGTTCATTAGTCAAGGAAGAGCAGTTCTATTTCATAAAAACCTAAAACCAAATTTTGTTCATTTCTTTTTTCTTTATATCTTTTACACTTCTAAATCCGTGTGTCTACCTGCCCGGAAATCGGGAAAAGGCCGAGAATTTTGTTTACCGGGATATGACCGGTTACTTGATTCAGTGGCAGGGATTTTTCATTCGATTGTACTACAATGAATATTAAAAATAAAAATGTTTAAACTGTAATTATGATTTGAAACAAGGGACTTTGGAAGAGATATTTGTAATTCTGAATTTGAAGAGGTAATTTTCTAAAAAAAATATCGTTCTGAATTTGAACAGGGAATTTTCGAAAAGAATTAAAATTCTGAGCTATACCTGGATTTAAAAAAGAAGTAGGTATAATGAAGTATAATTCTGAGTTGGAACAGTGAACTTTGGAGAAAAATGATTACTTTGAGTTTGAACAGGAAATTGTCGAAAAAAACTATAATTTGGGCATGGAACAGGGAATTGTCCAAAAGAATTAAAATTCTGAGTTAGGACATGGAAATGTCAAAAATAAATATAATTCCCTGACCGGGAAAATACAAAATTGACCGAGAGAAAACCGTGAATTTAAGGTCATCCGTCTGGTAGATACTCTGATTTTTTAAATTCTTTTTCTATTTACTAACATCAGTTGATTCCACGCTTTCAAGTTGTGGTCGATACTTTTGCTTCTGATGAAAGTTTAGGTTGAATCGAATATTAGTCGCTCTTTCTTGAGATTTACAGATCACCATTCAACAACTCACGTCGACTTCATCACAAATCAAGGCCTAGCACAACTGCACGACTTTTTCCAAATTCTTTTTAATTTTAAACCTGTGATTTCCAAAAAAAACTCATCTAGGTATTTTTGGAACAGTGATTTTTCACATTCCACATCCAAGAAGAAGAAAAAGCTCGCAGATAAGATCCTGCCGCAAAAAGTGCGCGACTTGGTACCAGAGTCGCAAGCATACATGGATCTTCTCGCATTTGAGCGAAAACTCGATGCGACAATAATGAGAAAGCGCCTGGATATCCAGGAGGCTCTGAAACGTCCCATGAAGCAGAAAAGAAAGTTACGAATATTTATTTCGAACACTTTCTATCCAGCGAAGGAACCTGGAGAAGGTGAAGAAGGCTGTGTTGCTTCCTGGGAACTGAGAGTGGAAGGAAGACTTTTAGATGATACTAAGAATGATCCTAACAAGGTAATTTCGCTAAAACAGACTTCACATTGTTTTCCTCTCTTACTGCTTTTTTAAACATATTTCCTCTTGTTCCCCTGAAAGTTAATTATTGTTGGCTTGGAAAGTCTACTATTATATTTTTGGTTCAGAATTCATCTCTTTTGGTTAAAAATTTTACTATTTGCTTAAAAATTTAATTATTCTTCTGAAAATTCAATTACTTTGTTAAAAAGTCATTTTTTTGCTGGAAAAATCAACTGTTTTATTGAACATTTGTATTTTTTGGTATGAAATTCGTTCTGTTGGATTGAAAATTCATCTTTTTTGTGTGAAAGTTCGTCTTTTTGGCTTCAAAAGTCAACCTTTTTCTAAAACATTCGACGTTTTAGCTCAGAAACTAAACTCCTTTGTTAGAAATTCCTGTCTTTTGGTATAAAATTAATCTATCTTGTTGAAAATTCAACTTTCTCCTAAAAAAATGGACTTTTTGGCTTGAGAATTCAAGTATTTGGTTGAAGTTTAAACTTTCTTTGAAGATTCGACCATTTGGTTAAAAAATAAACTATTTGGTTATAAATTTAACTATTTTGTTCAAAATTCATCTCGTTTGATTGAACGTTTAACTATTTGGTTGTAAGTGCAACTTTTTAGTTGACAATTCTTTTTTCTTGATTTAAAATTAACTTTTATGTTGAAAATCCATCTTTTCGGCTTTAAAAGTCAACTTTTTTCTAAAATAATAGACTTCTTAGCTTGAAAACTCAATTCCTTTGTTAGAAATTCATGTCTTTTAGTATAAAATTGAAAATGCAGCTGTTTTTTGTTGAAGTTCAATCTTTTTTGTTTTAAAATTCGACTTTAGTTGAAAAGTCTTCTTCCTTGATTGAAAATTAACTTTTATGTTAAATTTAAATTCGTCTCTCTTTTGCTTGAAAGTTTAACTGTTTGGTTGTAAATGCAAGTTTTTAGTTGAAAATTCATCTTTTCACGTTCAAAAGTCAACTGTTTTCTAAAACATCTGTTTTTTAGCTTGAGTTTTGGGTTAAAAACTCAACTGTTTGATTTAAAATGCAACATATTTCGACTTAAAATCGTTAGAATTTAAAGCGTTTCATACTGAATTCAGTATGTTGCTTACATTAACTTTATTTAAAAGAATCTAATTTCTTATTTTCGTGAAAATTGAGCCTGTTTCCCCTGGTTTTAGAGCATTCTTGTCTGAAGTCAGCTACAATTACAAAGGGCGGGTGGACACTGAACCCTGATTTCTTTAAATTAATTTGTTTACAGGTGAAGAGGAAATTTTCGTCGTTCTTCAAGAGTCTGGTAATCGAGTTAGACAAGGATTTGTACGGGCCCGACAATCATTTAGTAGAATGGCATCGCACGTTAACAACCCAAGAAACTGACGGTTTCCAGGTCAAGAGACCTGGGGATAAAAATGTCCGTTGCACAATTCTCCTATTACTGGACTATCAGCCCTTGCAGGTAATTTTAAATTTATACTACTGTCCTTAAAGTTGATCATTCGTTTCTCAAAAATAAAATATACTTGTTGCTGTTATGATTCTTTGTTTAACTATGAAATTCTTTTATATTAAAAAAAAACAAGAATCTAAATGATCAACATTGAACAATTGTAGCTTAAATTATCATAGAGGGTTTGGAAAATTTTGCATTTGTAATATTAAATTTTAATTGGCTTTTTATTTTCGGTATGTTGGTGGTATGTTTTTATGTATTCCCTCAACAAAGTTACAAACCGTTAGTGATATCTATAGCAGTCTTCATCCAAAACTTCAATTTACTTGTGAAATAGAAGAACAAAATTCAGATACAGAATCAATTAAACTTCAATATTGTAATATTATTACTGATTGGTATGGGAAAAGTACACTACCATCGGAAATATTGTTGAGCTTTTGAAGATAAGATTTTAGAAATGACCACCTCTGAATTTCAGATTTTTTCTGCAATTTTCCTAAGATAATTTTCCAACGATTTTTTAAAAAAGTTTCTCCCTCCTTTTTGAAACGAGTAATCATGTTTCAAAGTCAGCTGTGACTTTAAAAAGTACTCGGGCTAATCGTACCGACAGTTTCCGACGGTAGTGTACATATTTAGATAGAATGTTACATTTTTTCATAACAATTTCGTTAAAATTGTAATATTGTTAATAATATTCTTCTTTTAAATGATTATCCACAAAAATGGATTGAGAAGCATATTAAAATTATAATGAAACATTCAAAAGCAAACAAAATAATAGTTTAGCTACAGATACTCAAACAGAAGTAGAAGCATTTCATTTATTGAATACTTTTATTCTTTTATATTTTGGTAAAATTTCAAAAACAACTCAATTTATGTTAAAAATATTCAAAATCGGTATAATTTTCTGAATTCTATTCAAAATGATTTCAATAATAACTTTTGGTAAAGATCCTTTAGATAAATTTGAAAAAAGTGATGTAGTTTCTAAAATAACTTGCAGAATGTAGCGTAAAATATTACCTTTCTTTTTTACTTAATCAAACTTGAATTGAATGAATTTCCTTGACTGTTTCTGTTTCTGTTGAGATTTTCAATTCATACCGTATTTTGGACATTAAAAAGGGTGTTGATTGAACACCGAAAGGTTGTTAGATTTTTTGTAAATTTTTTTTGTTTGTGATTTAAAAAAGTAATAGAAATAAAAAAAAGCGAGAGAAAATGAGAAGGAAGGGGATTTGGAGGTTATCTTCTCTTTCTTTCCTCTTTTTTTTTATTTTATTTGTTTAATTTGAATGGAGACATTTAAGAGTATGTTGTCCAAATTTGATCGTTAGATTTGCATGTTTGAGTTCCTTTGGGAGTTTCTTTCCTTTTGACTTTTCTCAGCTTTTCTTCTTTAAGGGAAATTTAAATTTTGATTTATTCTGAATTAAATTTTTTTCAATTTTGTTTCTTTGTTTTCTAATCTGTAAATAATTTTGATTACAGTTCAAACTGGACCCCCGTCTCGCTCGATTACTTGGAGTTCACACTCAAACCCGACCAGTAATCATCTCTGCTTTGTGGCAATATATAAAAACCCACAAACTTCAAGATGGTCACGAAAGGGAATATATAAATTGCGATAAATACCTGGAACAAATTTTTACTTGTCCGCGAATGAAATTTGCAGAAATTCCGTCACGCTTGAATCCACTGCTTCATCCCCCAGATCCTATCGTCATCAATCACGTTATTAGTGTTGAAGGTCAGTGTTAAGTAACTTGCATTTTTTTTTAAATTATATGTACATGATTTTGAAAGCTACTTAACTCAATCATTTGTTGATTTTTTTGTTTTTAGGGACTGAAACGAAGCAAACCGCTTGCTACGACATTGACGTGGAAGTTGATGATACATTAAAAACACAAATGAACAACTTCTTGCTCTCAACAGCAAGTCAGCAGGAGATTCAAAGCCTGGACAACAAAATTCACGAAACAGTCGATACCATCACACAACTCAAAACGAATCGGGAATTTTTCCTAAGTTTTGCCAAAGATCCGCAGCAATTCATCAACAAGTGGATCATATCACAGACGAGAGACCTTAAAACGATGACGGATGTGGTGGGGAACCCGGAGGAAGAAAGGAGAGCCGAATTTTATTTCCAACCCTGGGCTCAAGAAGCCGTTTGTCGGTATTTCTACACGAAAGTACAGCAAAAGCGGGCGGAACTCGAACAGGCACTTGGAATACGGAACTCATAAATTTAAGAAGTTTACAATGCAATGTCAACAGTATTTGCTACTGGCATTCACTGATTATACATATTCAATGCGATTACTTTTCTTAAAAGGAAATAACGAATCTTTCTCAATTTTGGACATGAATCGAGAATATTTATTTAGTTATTTGACTGGGGTAATTGTACTTCAAAAAAGAAACAGCGGCGTGTGTCAGTGGTAATGTTTATATAATCGACTTTAAAGGAGGACCCTTTTGTAGATTATTTCATAAATCAATTACTTTATATGATCTAACTTGTAATTTTATTATTATTCTTTCATGGAATCATTCGACTGATAAAATTTTTCTTTCACTTGTGTTTTATGAACGAAAATAGAAATGCGTGTTTGTCAATTTTTTATTAGGAGATTTACTTAAATGAAAGTGCTTGAGTATAGGCGTCTTAGACTTATTAATAAAGCGAGTTTTCAAATAGTAATTAAGTCTGTAGACGGATCAGAAAGAAAAATATACATTGTATACTGTATTTATTGAGAAATTTTTTACTATTATTAAAACTAATTAGAGTTCGTTCAAAAAATACGTAGCGTCTTTAGGGGGGGGGGGGCGGGATCACATCAAGCGTTACGCTAATGTTAAAGTTACATACACTTACTATAGAAAAAGCGTTATGAGGGGGGGGGGGGTCAAAGTTTTCAGAAAAAAGCGTTACGTATTTTTTGAACGGCCCCTTATTTAGAAGATTGTTGTGAGACCTGGAAGACCTAGAAAAATCATAGACTTGTGAGAAAGTTCTGGCAAACCTGGAAAAGTCATCTACTATCCTAGATACCTGAATTACCATTCTTTTTTTTTATAAAAGGAAACTGTGTAAAAAATTATAAGAATTTACAAAAAATTAATCAACGCTGTCATTTTCACTGTTCACAATTGAAGAACTATTTCAAAAAAAGCATTCAAAATTGCATCATTTTCTATTGTACATATTATATATAATTTTAATCGATAAACATTCCAAAATAATGAATCTGCAATTGTAGGTTTTAAAAATAGAAGAATTTTAAATTGCGAACCGTTAAAGTTGAAGAATTTTCAATCTTCAAAATTGGACTATTAAAAAAAAGGGTTTAAAATGACATGCCTTTAAAATATCAATCTTGAAAATTGACTAATTTTCAATTTAAAAATTCCTGAATTTGGAAGATTTAGAATTGAAAACTGTGATCTTTTAATTTTCAAAATCATCCAAATTTGAGATTTTTGTTGATACGTCTATAAAATTCAATTTTATAGATCATCATACCATCCATATTAATGAATCTTCAAAATTAAACTATTAACAAAAAATCTTAAAAATTACATACTTCATGATTAAATTCTTTTTCATTTGGACGATTTAGAATAATTATAAACTCTTGACTTTTGATCTTCAAAATCATGCAAATTTAAGACTTTGGGTTTATATATCTTTAAAATTGAAGAGCTTTCAATTGTAGGCCATCAAAATTGAAATGTTAAGAAAAAAGCATTAAAAATTACATACCTTTTTGAAAATTGAAGAATTTTCTATTTTAAATTTCTTCAATTTGAAAGATTTGAAATTAAAGCTGTGGGCTTTAATACTCATAATCATCCAAATTTCAGAATTTTTATTTATACATTTTTTTATTTAAGATCGAAATGAAATCCACTTTCTCATGAATAATTTTATGCAAAATAAGCTTGAAAAAGATTCACAAATAAGAAATTAGTTTTCCAAACTACCTCACCTTTCGGCTCATTAGAGACAAATAAATAACAAATGGAAAAAGAGGGAGAAAAAGGAAATGTTAACCTAAACCAACTAAATAGATTGGTTCAGAATCAACCACAGATTTATACATATATTAAAATTAAAAAATCTTCAATTGCAAATCTTAAAAGTTTAAGAATTTTCCATTATAAATCTTCAAAATGGAATTATATATTAAAAGAAAAAGTTCAAATTTACATAATTTTAATCCATAAACATTCCAAAAATAATGAATCTGCAATGATAAGTCTTAAAAATAGAAGAATTTGTCATTAAAAGCCGCTAAAGTTGAACAATTTTCAATTGCAAATCTTCAAAATTAAACTTAAAAAAAAAGTTCAAAATTACATATCTTGAAAATTGATTAATTTTCAATTTAAAATTTCCTGCAAATTCTGAAGATTTGGAATTGAAAACTATGATCTTTGAATCTTTCAAAAAATCATCCAAATTTCAGAATTTTGATTTATAGATCTGTAAAATTGAAGTATCTTCAATTGCTAATCCTATAAATTAAAAAATTCTCCATTATAAATCTTCAAAATTGAAGTACATATAAAAAATAAAACGTTCAAAATAAATATAAATATTCCAAATCAATGAATTTTCAATTGTAAATCTTCAGAATTGAACTATTAAAAAAAAAACCTTCAAAATTACGTATCTTATAATATAAATCTTAAAATTGAACAATTTTCAATTCTATAATTTCAAAATTCATTTTTAAATTTTACAATGAATAATTCTGTAATGTTGATGATTTACGTTTTAAATTATTTTTTATTTGGAAGATTCAGAATAATTGTACACTCTTGACTTTTGATCTTCAAAATCATGCGAATTTTGATTTATATACCTCTAAAATTGAAAAATTTTCAATTGTAAATCATCAAAATTGAACTGTTGAGGAAAACGTTTAAAATTACATATCTTGAAAATATAAATCTTGAAAATTGACGAATTTTCTATTTAAAATTTCTTCAATTTGAAAGATTTAGCACTGAAAACTGTGGACTTTTAATCTTCAAAATCATCCAAATTTCAGAATTTTTATTTATACATGTTTAAAATTAAAGAATCTTCAACTGCAAATCTTAGAAATTGAACAATTTTCTATTATAAATCTTCAAAATTGAACTGCATACAAAAAAAATGTTCAAAATAAAATCATTTTAATCTATAAACATTCCAAATCAATGAATCTTTAATTGTAACTCTTAAAAATTGAAAAATTTTCAATTGAAATCGTTAAAATTGAAGAATATTTCATTGTAAATCTTAAAAATTAAACAATTCCGATAAAAACCTTCAAAATTACATAACTTTAAAATATGAAACTTGAAAATTCAATAATTTTCAATTCTATATTTTAAAAATTCATTTTTAATTTTTACAATGAAAAATTCTGTAATTTTAATGATTGACGTTTTAATTTTTTTGAATTTGGAAAATTTAAAACAATTGTAAACTCTTGAACTTTGATCATCAAAATTATGAAAATTTGAGCATTTTAATAAATACATTTTTAAAATTGAATAGTTTTCAATTGTAAATCATAAAAATTGAATTATTAAAAAAAAATCATATTCAAAATTACATCTGTCTCAATTATACACATTAAGAATTGAAGAATCTTCAATTGCAAATCTTCAAGTATACCCATTTCCAAAAGGTGTTAAAAAAAAAATGTCTGTACTGACACCAAAGATATTTGCTGACACCCATAAAATTTTTACATTTCTTCCATATTATTTATCTTATGATAATGTTTAACGTTTGTAAGAGCATTTAATGTTTTCGATTTTTATTCGTTAATCAAATATTTTATAAATATTAGCTACTATTTCATTTAATATTTTAGGTATAAAAAAAATACTTATTGTCTGTTTTAAAATTTTCCCACGAAGAAACGGATGCACATGCGCAAGACAAACGCGTCGTGCAGAGTTTCGTTCGTTTCGTTGGACGAATTATATCGTTTGCATGTAAAAAGTTTAACGTTAATTATGGCAGCCGGTCCGATTGCGGAAAGAAATCAAGGTATTTAGACCAGAAATAACGCTCATTACATTCCTTACTCCTTCAAAAATATAATTCTTATCTAACCTCTGTATTATCAGAGTTATCAATATCTTTTTGGATGATATTTAAGGTTATGTCCTTTAACATGTTCACCAATTTATTTATGTTTCGATCACTAAAGACTGTACAATATTATGCAGTAACTTTCCATTTTTGGTACATCTTTTATTATATGCCTAAATAAATACATAAAAACATTAAAATAACAAGATTCACGGAAAAAATAATATTGGAGGTTACTTACGTGACCGTCAAAATGTTCAAAACTATGTCAATACGTCAAATTTCTTTACTGAAAAGTTTTTCTAGTAAAATTATAAATGGAATATAATAAACTAATACTAAAGCATTAACCTATTTATTCATCTAGTTAAAAATTCGGAATATTAAAATATATTATTTTTAATAGATGCCACAATATATGTTGGTGGCTTGGATGACAAAGTCTCAGAATCCCTGATGTGGGAGCTTTTTGTCCAAGCGGGTCCAGTTGGTAAGAATTTATGTCTATTCCTTTATATCTTAATTATTATGGAAAAAAAGCGAAATAAATTTAATTACTAATTACATTTTACAGTAAATGTGCACATGCCCAAAGACAGAGTCACCCAAATGCACCAAGGGTATGGATTTGTAGAATTCATGGGCGAAGAGGACGCAGATTATGCGATTAAGATCATGAACATGATCAAACTTTATGGAAAACCCATCAGGGTAAATAAGGCTAGTGCTCACCAGAAGAATCTGGACGTAGGAGCCAATATTTTTATTGGAAACTTGGATCCTGAAGTCGACGAGAAACTACTTTACGATACCTTCAGCGCATTCGGCGTCATTTTGCAAACTCCAAAGGTATGTTAATTATTTTAGAGCTATGCAGTCGTTTTTTCAAATTTTCAATGCAAATTTGAACACTTGGGACATTGGATTTTACGAAACAGAAAAAAAGCTAACTACATCAAACCGGGTTGATTTCCTTAGATTATTACAATTGTTAAAATCAAAATTGCTCAAATAATTATTCGAATAAGTCAAATTTTGAAGATTCGACTTTACTTTTGCTCCATTTTTTCCACGAAAAGAGTAATTTTTCTTTTAAGAATTGTAATCATCCAAGATTCTAAGGGGTCGTTCATAAATTACGTTAACAATTTAAGGGGGTGGGGGTCAGTGGAAGTAACATTAAGAACTTGGGTAATATTCAGTATGTTTCCTGGTTATAACAAAGTTTGCAAATTTTGCGAACGATGAGTTGGTCTGTAACGGTGCAGTTCGATAATAATATAATAAGTTTCAAAACCACTTTCATATTTCAGACTTCACAATCATTTCCCCCCTTTTCCACTTTTTTTACAGAATTCTTATTTTTTCTCCTGTTTTAAACAAAACATCCCTCTTTTCTCGCGTTTTCTTTCGTTTAAATGTGATCTGAATCAATAGAACCCAATAATAAAATCAAACTATTTTTGGTTGAAAAGTCTCCTATTATATTTTTGGTTCGGAATTTATCTTGTTTAGTTCAAAACTCTACCATTTAGTTGAGAGTTTAATTATTTCGTTGAAAATACAAATATTTGGTTAAAAAGGCATATTTTTTGGTTCAAAATTCAACTACTTCGTTCAAACTTGAATTACATTGTACAAATTTTATTTTTTTGGTTGAAGATTCATCTCTGGTTGAAAATTTAACTATCCTATTTTTAGAAAATTAATCTTCTTGGTTAAAAAATAATCCTATGGATTGAACGTTGAACTCTTTTCTCAAACATTTTTTTTTTTTGAAGATTCATGATTTTAGTTGAAAATTCATATCTTTGGTTGAATATTTAACTATTTTGATCTTTTTTTTAGAATTATATTTTTTGAACTAAAAATATATCTATTCCCTTTTTGGTTAAAAATTAATGTTTTTAATTGAAAATTGATCTTTTTTAGTTGAAAATTCGTCTTTTTTGCTAGAAATGAATCTTCTTGGTCGAAAATACATTTCATTTTGGTTTAAAATGCAACTGTTTGGCTGCTAATTAATCTGTTTTGGTTGAGGCTTCAACGGTTTTGTTGAAACTTCGTCTTTTTTGGTTAAATTCCACTGCTTTTTATTTCAAATAAAAAAGTTTTGGTTGAAATGTCAACTATTACATGTTTTGTGCAGCATTCGTCTTTTTGGACTGAAAAATCAACACTTTGGTAGAAAATTAAACTTTTTGTTTGAAAATGAACTTTTTTGGTGGAAATTCATATTTTTGGTAGAAAATTAACTTTTTTTTTGACAATTCCTATTTTATTGTTGAAAATTTGTCTTTTTAGCTTCTAAATTCAACAATTTGGTTGAAAATGTATGAATTTTGTTTAAAATTGAACTATGTGGTTACATATTTTTTCTTTTGTGGTTGAAAATCAACTGCTTGGTTGAAAGTTGATTTACTTTGTTAAAAATTAATGTTTTTCAAGATACTTCTCTGGTTAAAAATTTAACTTTTTTGTTGAAAGTTCGTTTTTTGGTGATAACTTAATATTTTGATCTGAAAATTTAACTAATTCCATTTTTGGCTGGAAATTTATCCTTCATGAGTTGAAATTAAACTATTTTGTAGAAAATTCATGTATTTTGTTGAAAATGCGTTTTTTTCGTATAAAATAATCTTGTTTTTAAATAAATTAATCTTTTTGATTGAAGATCCAACTATTTGTTTAAAAAGCCGTCTTTTTTGGTTCAAAATTAATTTTTTAAACTGAAACTATGACGATTTCATTTTTGGTTAAAAAAAAAATATTTTTAAGTTAAAAATTGAACTATTTGGTTTAATATTAATCTTTTTTTATCAAAAATTCATCTTTGGTTGAGGATTCAACTATTTTAGTAAAAATTCTGTTTTTTTTCGTTTAATTCGTCTTGTTAGTTTGAGATTTAAACTGTTTTTGGTTGTATTTTAATATTTTTTGTTCGAAAGTGCATCTTTTTAAGTTGAAAATTAATATATTTAGATAAAATCATCTTTTTTGCTCAAAAAGTCTTTTTGAATTGAAACTTCATCTTTTTTGGTTGAAAATTAACTTTTTTTATTTGAAAATTCACCCTTTCAGGTGAAAAGTCATCTCCTTTAGTAAAAAAAACTTTTTTTGGTTGAAAATTCAACTATTTTGTTGAAAATGTAATATATTTCGACGCGAAATCTTAGAAATTTAAAGTGTTTCATATTGAATTCAATAAGGTTTTCACATTAATTTGATTAAAAACAATTTATTCCCCTATTTTCGTGAAAAATCACCGCATTTCCCCTGTTTTCAGAAAATTTTGAGCTGCGTTACTTTTCGGGTGGGGGGGGGGGGTCAAAAAAAGCCCAAAATTGTTAACGTAGTTTAAGGACGGCACCTGAGAAAATCAAGCCGGTTTGATGTACAGTGAGATAATCTTCTAGTTCGGAAATTCAAACTCTAATTTATTGTAGGAAAAAAATTCAAAAAATCAAATTTTGTGTATTGAAAAAATGTGAAATTACTGGAAATCTTTCTTTGTGTGCAGATTATGCGAGACCCGGAGACCGGAAACTCTAAAGGCTTCGCCTTTATCAATTTTGCATCCTTTGATGCTTCCGATGCATCAATAGAAGCCATGAACGGCCAATATTTATGCAATCGACCAATCAGTGTCTCGTACGCATTTAAGCGAGACGCGAAAGGAGAAAGGCATGGAAGTGCAGCCGAGAGACTCTTGGCGGCTCAAAATCCACTGAGTCAAGCGGACAGACCGCATCAACTGTTTGCTGATGCACCACCCTTGGCACCTCCACCGATGACGCCTCATCAACAACATCATATGATGCATCATGGCATGGTGGTTCCACCACCGCCGCCTCCAAGTGCGCCTATTCCTCCCATGGGACACCCGCCACCACCCCCAGTCCCTCCTCCACCACAGGGTGGCTTCCCACAATCAGTAATTCCGCCTCCACCTTTACCACCCATGAACATGTCGCATCCGCCTTTGCCACCCGGAATGCCACCGCCACTGCCTCCAATGCCTATCCAGGCTTCCCAAGCCCAACAAAATGCACAGAGGATGATGGCTCCTCCACCGCCTCCATGGGCAGTCGGCGGTCAGGGGCAGTATCCCCAATTCCAACCTCCACCCCCAAGGCCACCTCCTGGTTGGAGGCCGCCTCCACCTCCAGTTCAGCAAGGTGCTCCACCTCCGCCGCCACAATTTAGGCCACCATTCCCACCTAGAGGTCCACCACCTCCACCTCCTCCTCATGATGGATCGGGATTTTAGATTGAGTGACTGTGGAAAGGTTTCATTTTGTACGTGTATGTATGTTTTTAATATTAAATAATAATTCTGACTTAAGATAATTGTTTTTTTTTTATCTGAGTAACGCCTGTCTCTAATTATAATAGATGAAATAAAAATAGTTTATTCGGTGTCTTTGATTAAAAAGTATTGATATATTTTAATTGTATATGCCTAACTCACGATTGTTAACCTTATCCAAAATGTTCAGATTCCATTTTGAAAATGATATATTTTGTAAACACTTCCAATTTTAAAAGTAACTTGGCACAATCACAATTACTGGACTATATGTGACCGTCCGCGAAGAAAGGGACCTAATGCGCAGTAGCTTCATTTTACAGAAGCTATTGAAGAGGCGGCCCAGCACAGGAACTCCCTGAAAAGCCCTTACTTTGCAGTTGAATAACAATTCGAATTTGTTAGATATAGGAATAATATTTTTTGATTATGCAAGAGAAACCTAAAAACTACTGATAGGTGTAGAAAACTAATAATCGATTTTTTCCGCATTACGTCCATTTCTTCGCTGACGGTCACATGTACTGGACTATATCTGAAGGGTGTGAGTATAGAACTAAACCAACAAAATCGGAATTTTTCAGGAAAGCGAAAAAATATTCTTAAAAATCGAAATCACCAGTTAAAGATAAAACAAAAGTACACTTCTTAGGTCAAAAAAGTTTGATTAGAAAAAGTTATCTAAATTCGAGGAAATAGATGTGAAAGCTGCCAAACTCAACGTTCCACTGACCGCGAATTGGAGCAGGATCGGCTGCGGATTGCTATAAAAAATTTAATCCAAAGTTAAAAAAAAAAAATTATTACCAAGATATGGAGACGCTGAATAAGAATAAAAAATGTTTTATACCAAAAAGTTCTGTCCCGAGAAAATAACAATTTAGAGTGATGGTATCCAGTATGACCGACGCTGAATGGCCTCTAAAAATAAGATTATATTTGTTTTTTCTTAAAAAAAAAAAAAGAATTTCAAAAAATATCAATACTGAAAGGAATAAAAAAATTATAAGTGCAATAAAATTTTAACGAAACTAAAAATAATTTATTTTTGTTTTTTTATTCGTTCCAAAATCTACTATTATATTTTTGGATCTGAATTCATCTCGCTTGGTTGAAAATTCTACTATTTGGTTGAAAATTCAATTCTTTTGTTGAAAATGCAACTGTATTGTTAAAAAGTCATCTTTTTCAAGAATTCAACTACTTGGGTGAAATTTGATCTTTTTTAGTTGAAAAATCAAATATTTGGTTGAAAATGAATCTTATTTTGGCTGAGGATTCAACAATTTTATTGAAAATTCATCTTTTTTTGTTAAATCCAACTGTTTTGGGTTTAAAATTAAAATCTAATTAGTTGAAATATCAACTATTACATTTTTTTTTATTGAGAATTCCTCTTTTTTGGTTGAAAATTCAACTACTTCGTTGAAAGTTGAACTACATTGTTAAAAAATCATTTTTGTTGTTTTAAGACTCAGCATTTTAGTTGAAAACATTTTTTTTCAAAATGGAACTATTTTGTGGAAAATTACTTTTTTGGTTTACTGGAAATTAAACTATCCCATGTTTGGTAGAAAATTAATCTTTTTCGTTGAAAATATATTTTATTTGGTTGACATTTTTTTACTGAAAATTGATCTATTTTGTTGAAAATTCGTCTTTTTGGTAGAAAAGTAATGTTATTCGTTAAAACATCATCTTTTTGGTCGAAAAATGAACTATTTTGTTGAAAATTCGTTTTTTGTGGTTAACATTTTTTTTTAACTGAAAATTTATCCTTTATAGTTGAAAATTCATGTATTTTGTTGGAAATTTGTCTTTTTTGGTAGAAAATTAATCTTTTGGGTTAAAAATTCATTTCTTTGGTTGAAAATTTAACTATTTTGCTGATATTTTTTTTTAACTGAAAATTTAAGCATTCCATTCTTCATCGGAAATTTATATTTTTTGTTATTTTTCAGTTGCAAAAATCAATTATTTTGGTGGAAAATTTATATTTTCGGGTTGAAAACACAACTGCTTTGCAGTTAATTCGTCTTTTTGGCTTGAAAATTCAACTCTTTCGTTGAAAATTCCTTTTTTTTTTGTTTGAAAATTAGTCTGTGTTCGTTGATTCAACTAATTTCTTGAAAATTCCTTTTTAATTGGTGAAAATTAATTGTTTTAACGGAGAATTAAATTCTTCTATTTTTGTATCAAAATTGATCTTTTTGAGTTGAAAACTCAATTTAGAAGGGTCAGGGAAAATAAAAAAGTGGACACAGAAAAGTCAAGGAATTTCGAAATTGGGATGGTGTAGCAACCCTGTTACTTAATTAAAAAATAAAAATACGAACAAATGCTTTTAACACAACGTGTAACTTTTTAAATATTTTTGTATGCAATAAACTCATTTTTCAGAAAAATGTTGGTTAATGGTTGTCTAGTTCTGTATTGGCACCCTTAAACAGTGGATGAAATTATTCACTCCTAAATGTTTCAACTTAAATTGTTTATTGTTTTTAAGGTTTCAAATTATATGTTTAAAAGTTTGTATTGGTTTAAAATTAATTTATTTTTTAACATTTCCGGTTTGCAATATTCATTTATGTAATATATTGTTTGAAGCGGGAAAAAATTTGTACATTCTTGTTATCTTTTAGAGAAGATATGAACTTTTTCCATGTACATATATAAGTCTTAAAAAATTTAATGTGTCTACTAACCACTTGGATACATGACGTTGTTTAAGGTTTCTCTTTTGATTACTGAAGTTAAGCTACGTTGGGCTTGTAAGGGGAACCCCAGACGTGATGTTTTTTTTTGGCATCCACAATTTCACTGAAGAAAGGTTGTGACCCCGACATAAAATTGAGAAATGGCTATGACCACCCCATATTTGGCTAATTTCTAAAAAGAAGGCTTGGGAAATTTCCATGCAGGATATATGTATGGCTTGATCCGACGTAAGTTTCCCAGATTTCAAGGATGTAATTACGTTTTTGTAGTTCTTCAGATACTCATTTGAAGGGTGACAAGACATAAGGGGCTAACCCACATTTTGTCGAAAATGAGATTATCAGGTAAAAATTTTAAATAATTTAGGTACATTCACACTAAATTATTTTTTTATAACTCGTTTTTTTGTTTGATTATGCAAAAAAAAACATAAAATTGTTAACTGTACCGGGTCTCAAGGTAGATGTTTTCCGTAGATTTTTGGTCGATGAATCAGAATTCGACAGCGAGATCTTTCTATGTCAACTAGTCTTTGAGAAAACTAAGGGCAAATGCGTTTTTGGCCATTTTTTAAAAGCAACGTAGAATGCGAGCCTGACGTTTTTTTTAGCTCCGTTAGAAGTCAAAAAATAATAATAATCCAGAAAGAAGTTCTCAGTTTTCAATTAAATTTGAAATTTGATTTTCAATTACAGTTCTTTGATTCTTGATTCAAGAATAAAATATACAGAACGTTTTTTGTCTCTCCTAAAATATCGATCAAATGTACCTTATGCTGTGTGTCCCTTCATTTACGGTCTTTTGAACCCTGGATTCAAAATCACCTGTCGACTCTTGAAGACATATGAACACTATATAGAGGAGGGTGAGTTGACGCACCCTTATTTACAAAAAAATATAATATTGTAGCACTCGAAAATAGTTCTATCGCCTCAATTCTTTCTTAATATATAATTTTAAAAATATTCACAATCAGTTAATTTTTCAAAACATTTTGTCACAAGTTAATATATATGATTTTTTTGGAAACTTTTGGTTACTTTTTGAGTAATTGGATTCAATCGATGATTAACTCACATTTGACATTAACGTGAATAATCCTACACTCTTATAATATTTGATCTTTAAGCTCATGATTAGGGAAACGATTACCATCAAATAAATGAGCCTTTTATGCGAAAAGTATTTAATTATTGAAAAATACGTGGGTGGGTGATTCGGCACAGACGTTTAATCCGCATGTTTTACCGAAAAAACAAACATTTAATATGTATATTTTTGAATTATTAAAAAAAAAATCAATGTAAGAAAAACATTTTAATGAGTAAAGAACAAACCTTTTTTTTAACAACGAAGGCAGCGAGAGTCGAGCCCGGAATCTTCCAACTATGAGCAGTGTAAGCTAGCGAACTTGAGCATGGTCGTACCGGTCATATAGCATGCGTGACATTTTTTAACGTTTTTTTTCTAAATTGGCTCAATATGTGGCCAAAAAAAAAAAAAAAAAAATTGATTAGCAGTTTGACCTCGAAAGTTCATTGCCTCACTACCCGATTCGGGTAGTGTTTCTAGGTGGATATTTACTACCAATGTGGGCCCACCACACCCACGACGGGCCAACAGCAACGCAGTATTCCTGGATGGTCACCCATCCAAGTACTAACCGCGCCCAACAATGCTTAACTTCAGTGATCTTACGAGAACTGGTGTTTCCAGAGTGGTATCGCCGTTGGCAATATGTGGCCAAAGCAGTTTTAAAATTTTATAATGGGATGACCTTTCTTTAGAGAAATTATACGTCGAGCTTGGGTGTATTTATCACTCTCAAACTCTCTCCAATCAAATATAAATCAAAATAATAGTAATAATACTACTATACTTTGTTTTTGTGGAGAATGAATTTAATTTTCCTTTTTTTATTCAAAAATGTTTGTGTTATTTATTTTTTACACTAATTTCGATGAGAAAAAATTACAGAAATCAAACGAAAGGAAGAGTTGTTTGTTTCTTAAAAGCTGATGATTAGAAATTTTATTTCTGATCAATATACCTGATAAAGATCTGAAGCCTTTTTTTGTTTAAATTAATAGGTATTAAAATTTCTAAAAATAAAATAAATTCTTGAGAAAATGAATAAATTTTTCAGTGCCCTCCTTTACATGACTCAAAGGCGCAATAGTGGGTTGCTGTAGCGTGTTTATACATATAATTTTAGAAGCCGGTCACAATATCGATCCTCAACCCCGTGAAATACAGGTCGGATTGATTATTTTATACCTCGCACGCAGTCAGCAGAAATTCTACGGCATTGACATCACACAGAGCCTTTCGGATCCGCGGGATTCAGCAAAGCGCTTACATAATTAGGGTATAAGTGGTGTTTAATTATCGAAAGTGGCGCCAATTTACCAGGATAAGAATCTCGTGCGCTTTTTATATTCAAATTTTGTGAAAAAGTGGAAAATAAAATATGTTTGCCAGTATTTTAATTTTAATCTAGTTCTCCTTTTCACCTGCAAGTATAAAACAACCACGTAAAATATTTGTGAATATATCAAATTTCGGAGGAGGAAAATAAAACTGAAATTATGGTGCAATAGTTGCTGTGAAAAAGTAAGTTATTAAAAACTTTTGGAATTATTAATTAGGCCTTAAAATTTGTAAATCCTAGACAAGTCTATTTTTCTTCATTTCTTCCACCATAAGCTGAGCCGCGATATTTAGATATAAAAAATACCATTGAATCCCAATTGAGATGATTCCTGAAGAATGGCTCGTTTTATTTATGAATGCAATACTCAATTGAGGAACAACAGTGATGGAAATTTGGCACCCAGACAGTGCAGTTCTGATAAGTATTGCATATTTTGTAATGCGCAATGTTGCTTAACATTGCAAAGAAAGGCTCCTCGATATTTTTATGAAACATGGTACTTCTGGCTGGGCATTGGCCTCCTTGTAATTTTTATAGTATCTACCGTAAGTTTTTGAAATGAAAGTTATTGCAAAATTTAATTTTTATACTTATATATGTAAATAATTTTGATTTCTCATTTTTAATAGGTAAGCAGCTACGTAATTAGCCACTGTAAGCACAACATTTTGTCAGTTATTTATCGGCCCAGGACTGTCGAAAATTCTCCGAATGCAAGTCCAAATAATAGTAATTCTAGCCTTCGAAATGAGATTGCTATCAATATAATTCCACCGATTCCTTCGCATAGAAAGATGTTGCTGGTTTCTCCACAATCAAGTTGTGGTTATATGAGTAAGAGCGTTTTTTCTATTTCTAATTTAAATTTATTTTCTCGCTAATTTTATGGTTTATTCTTCAATTTTTTGATTGAAATTTCATACAATTTTTCTTTCTATACGGATTCTGTTTCTTTTTATATTCTTGTTTCATAAATCTGTTTGACTTGTTCTGAAGGTCCCCTGTATTTTATGAATTAGATCTTCTGAGGCCTAAACTGAATTTAATAAAAAATCTCATATAATTTATATCGACATTTAATATTAATTACTTTTATTAAAATTGCAGCGCCTATAGTCGCATGACGCCAGATAATTCAAGATAACTATCAAACTAATATGACGCCAAAAGTCTTCGATTTTCCGAAGGGTTTCAGGTGTAGAAGCACTTCCTGTTTAGGGCTGAAAGTCTCTCATAATGCGGCTAGATCGACGCGAAAGGAAAAGAAGCGAAGGTACGTTATTACACATCGGAGGCTATATTTACAGTAAATGCAGTCTCAGTAATAGAACTTTTAATACTGTGGTCATCGAAAGTAATAATGCTCGGCGCCAGGCGCACTTTATGATATGCTTCCATATAGTAATAGTCATACAGTCCTTTCAGGCATTTATCCAGAATTACTTTAATTATGTAATAACTTCAGATTTTTATCCATTCTACTAGGAACTTTCTTCTTTTCCTTTTGCAAATTTAATTAATTCCGCAAGATGTCGAATTATTTCTATTTTACAAGCTTTTACCAGAGGGGTAATTGGGGGTCAATAATTCTTATATACCAATTTTGACTCAAATTGTTAAGGAGGCATGGAACTTGGTATGTGAGTTCTTTTTGATCCAAAAAAGTTGTAGAACTCGGTATTTGTTTTAATATGGGAGGAAATTGACATTTTCATATTTATTATTGTGAAAAGTTTGCTAAATTTTCCAAATCTTGAAAGAAATTTAAGAAAATTCGGCTATTTTTTTTTAATACAAAATTTGAGCTGTTTTTTAAGTAAACGAAATACGGAAAAAGTTATTCTCCTAAAAGAGGCATACAAAAAGATCCTTTTTTCATTTTTCGATATTTTAAACCGTTTTTTGTGTATTTCTACAAATGAGTATTTTTTTGCAACATAGTTGTATTCCTTTTTGAGGGCTTAGGACCATGTAAGAAGTCACTTGATTATAATCATCAGGTAGAAAGAACATTAGTGGCATTTTTTTTATTTTTTATATTTATGTTTAAAAACATTGTTTGTTTGCTCTATAAGCAAGCACTTACTGTAATTGGCATCGGCTGTTGGGTATTAAAGTAAAAAAATGATGAAAATGTAGTAAATCCTATATCAAAAATTTTTTAATTGTATCTCAAAGAACTTACATCAGGGTTTCTGCAGATCCTGGAAAAGCCCTGCAATTTTGGAAAAAAGCCTACACAATTTTTATTTCTATTTTTTTTTTAAGTTTTGATAATTATTTTAGTACTTTTCTGCTTATTATATTAATTCAGGTTGATAGGAATTGATGAAGTTACGTTCTGACCATTTGAATAAGCGCGGAAACCTGTTACATTTTTTACTATTACATATTAATCACTGTTTTGCTATATATTAAAAAATTGGTTTTGAATGAAATAATAGGTTAAAAGTCTTTTAAATTTTGCATTGATTAATAATTTTATGTACAGTACCGGCAGAAATTATCTACCTAAAGTGGCTTATTTTTTATAACATCAACATGATTTTCCCCCCAAATTATATGACGAAAATGAATAAACTTGTGCATCTAATAATCCAAAATTGAAGAAAAAAAGTCAATTTAATAAAAATATATTGCAAAAAAAATGTCAAATTTCAATTTTTTCGATAACCCATAAAAACTGGAAATAATCAACAAGTCTCTATAGTATTTTTCTAAATTGTTTAGTAATTTTTAGAATTTTTCCTCTATATTCTATCCTAGGGCTGACCATGGTGCAAAAAAGTCGGAAAATGTGAAATAATGATTTTACTCACCGCATAATTTAAAAAAATCAGAACAATATTTTTATTATTACTTAAGTTAATTAAAATATGATAAATAATGATTTAAAAATTTTTTTAGACATTTTGCGACTTTTTTATACCAAGTTTGACCCTAGGGCAGAATCTAGGAACAAAATTCTAAAAATATTTTAACAATATAGTAAAATATTTTGTTTAAAATGAGCCCAAGAACATTAAAAAATGTTAATTATTTCCAGAGTTATTCCTGTTTTTCGAAAATATCTCTATTTAACTTTTTTGTTGCTATATTGTTTTATAAAATTGACATTTTGCCTTCAACTTAGGCTTATTAGAGTTCATATTATAAAAATTAATAACAGGCATGTAGATCATTTCCGTCGATATTGTACAAGAATTTTTCTAAAAATTATATTGCATACAGTACACTGCTTTAAAATTTATTTGAATTCAAATTTTGAATAGATTTTTTTTTTAATTGTCCGTGAAATTTTTTTAAAGTTGACCTGGGAAACCTGGAACTGTCCTGGAATTTTGAAATTCGACTTCTGCAACAATCCTGTGCATACCTGAGTATTATTTCAAGCCCCTGTTTTAGACGAGGTATGATTGTACTGTTGCTGTTAAAAAAAAACTAATATCCTAAGTTAAAATGATTTTTAAATCCTTTACATTTGAAATGTTAAAAAGAAGTTTTCTCTTGAAATTTAGATTTTAAACCGTTTACTTTTAATACAATTTACATTTTATTGCAAATTTGTTTGAATTTTAAGTTCATAATATATTGAGATCAACTATTTAATATTTTTAAATTGGGGATTAAGGGCTGAATTCTGGATTTTGAAGATACACCAGAGACTCGATAGATGAACAATCTCGGGGGTTGCCTGAAAATAGCCTTGTTCATATAACGCGTACAGCGAAACGTAAACAGGCAGGGCCGCCTGAACCGTTTCCATGATATTGCGCAATCTACTTGACTGAGTAGTATAGACTATAGTGCATGCGTCCCTTCAGAGGCGGAGTCGCAACCGTCTCTCGCCCTGCCCCCTGAGAAACTGCGGGGACCAGCAATTCTAGGAATTCATATAACGCGTCCGATCGCGCGTTCAAATAGCGAGTCTCTGGTGTAATAAATATCACTAACATTCCTATCTTTATTAATTTACATGGAAACAACAATCTATACATAGTTCCAGCGTTATTTGAAAAACTGTATTTTTTGAAAATTTCCAACAATGTTTTTAAAAAAATGTATAAAAAATAAAAACAATGTCTCTAATGTTTTGTGTACTTGAAGATTATAATCAAGTGACTTCTTACACGTTCTTTAGCAATTAGAAAATAATACAACTTTTGTAGGGCGGAGAGAAAATGCTATAAAATTAATGGAAAAGGTTTAAGGTTTAAGCTGATGGAAAAAATTGTATGGGTGGGCTCCGAAAAAAGTAAAAAAACTTTTTCTTTTTTTATTTGAAAATTTAAAAAAATCCTATTGGTTACAAAATTATGACGAATTTTTGTTATGTACAATTTCCTCAGCTGGAACCAAAGAAAAATAATATCACTTTTCATTTTCGGAAATTTTTTTTTTTCGTAATTTTGGGATTTTGATCTTTTTAAGTTTTTTGTGATTTTGGAACGTTTTAATCAACACACATTTTTCCATGAAAGCAAAATAAAGAGCTGTTTTTTTATTCCCGCTGAAGAAATTTTAGGTTCGACATATTTAATTTTTTTCAAAAAAGTGTGCATGACTCAATATAAAAAACGTGTTTTTGCACATTTTCAAAAAATTCTAAATTAGACAAAAAACTTTTTTGTTGAATTTCTAATTTTGTATTATTGTTCACTAACAAAAACTGTACATATAGAAAATTCGCCATAATGTTTAAACTAATAGACAAATTTTGTTTGAATTTTCAAATTTTTGACTTTTCAAATAAAAAAAAAGAGAACACAAGATATTAACCGATTTCAACTTTTTTTTTACTTTGTTCGGATGTCAAATTGTCAACCCACAAAACTTTTTCGCTCAGATCAAACGATTCGATTAATTTTAGTATTTTTACTCCGCCCTCACACATATATGTTGCAAAGAAAATACACATTTTCGGAAATACTCAAAAAGCAGTCAAAAATATCGAAAAATGGAAAAAGAACTTTTTGTAGGTGTTTCAAAGCAGAACAACTTTTAATTTGAACTTTTTCCCGTATCTCGCATATTTTTCGGAAAAACCCCCAATTTTTTCTTCTAATAATGGCAGCCACTTTCCATAAGGATCATTTCCTACCTATATTCACATATTAGATTACCCTTATCATAAGTTGCGCATAATGTACTTTTGTAGAGCACTCTTCAGTTGTTGAATTCAATGTTTCTTGACAGAAAGCATCTTTCTGATGATGTATGAGTAGTACAAAAGCAAATTTAAAATCTTGGAGAATCAAATATAAAACAATCCAAAAAAATTTCAGCTTTTTAAAAGTTTTTTTTGGTATTATGTCCAACAAGAAACTCAATCAAAATTATACAAAAAAATATTTTTAATATAATAACTCCCCATCCTACGGGTTTTTTTTTGTGAAATAAACATATTTTTTGAAAAAATACAATTGAATTTTAAAATGATTAAAAATGAAGAAAAGTCGAGTGCAAAATGCTTTAATAACCTTGATGAAAGAAACCCATTTCCTTTTGTACAAAAGCCTCCGTAAAACGCAGTTATCAATTTATATGTTTTTTTATAATACTTTTTTACTTAGTTTTTAATGCAGAATAGCCCTTCCTGAATAATAATTAAAAATATGTAAAAAAAATAAATTCTAAAATTTTAATTTTACCTATTTCAAAAAGGGTTCGATGCTTTACTTTTGTTTTGAGTATAAATCACTTCAAAATAATGAAAAAAAAAGTATTCTGTGAAGAAAAGTCGAGTGCAAGATCTTTCAGGTCGAAAACGATGGAAGCTCACAGGGGGGGGGGGGGGATAATACAATAATAATAATAATGTGACATCAAATAAAAGCGCAGGACATAAATATAAAAATGCTTTTCTCATATAGGGTAAAAATCAAAACGTTGGAGTTATTCAATTAACATTTTTTCCATTAGTATTTCAGAATAACATAAAACTTTTTGTTTCTATGAAGTAGGCCCTTATTTAAAATTTCGATTTTGTATAATTTTATGACGAATATTTAATTTAAGTAATTAAAAATATTTGTTATGTCGAAATCATAATTATATCTGCTTTTAGGCCGTCATATAGGTAAATTGAGATTCATTTTTGTATTCCTTTACAATATAACAAAACAAGTAACTTTCAGGACTTTCAGATTATTTAAAATTATTTTTAAATTAAAAAATAATGGGAATATCGATTACTTTCCTTCCTATAACTAACTTCACTCAATGAAAATAAGTTTTGTTTTACCGGATGACAATGTTATCCAAAGAATGTTTATTATTTTTAAGTATATTTTTACCAATTTTACCTTGGGATAACCTAACAATCAAGTCTTTTACGTATCAGAAGTACAAGTTTTCATTAATATTTTCTTCATAAACTCACCTCCAAAATATGCTTCTTCTAATACTAAACTTGTGTTACTTGATGATACCGAATTGTTGTATGATCTATTTCGGGCCGCTAAATGCTTTATTTTGGTAAAATACAGACGATTTGAGTGTAATTAATGTTTTACATCTTGAAGTATATTCAATAATCTTCAATTATTAACCATTTTAAATGTGGAAATTGGACCCTTAATTAAGCCATAAAATTAATCAAACACTTTTTTGGTGCCGGATGACATAAAAGCTCGGGGACATTAAAAAAGTTAATATAACTCTGAAACTATAATTGGAAACGAGAAAAAAACTTAATTTTGTAATTCTGCAATTAGTTCTGAAAAATACATGTATTTAAAAATTAGATTTTAAGCTTTCTTTTAAGATATTCAACGCCATAAATTTGAAAAATGGTATTCAGGAACACGTTTATACTGCATGAAGCGTACTCATTTTTAATTGAATTTATTTCGATTCAACTAAAAATAATTAGGATATAGGATATTGTGGCACAAAATAGGCTTAATAAAGCCCTGTAATTAAAAAAATTATTCCTCCAAACACAAACGTGTAATATTCCAGGGAATTTTATTTCAGGTGACATTATTATATTATTATAATAATCATTATTATTGCAAGTCCCCTTTTTAGAGGGAATTATTTTGTTTCTTTTTAGTATATTTTAATAAAATTTGTTTTAAAAAATCTCTTCTAGAATTGATTCTGGAAGCTTTAAAGTAAAACAAATAAAAAAATTCTTAAAATTCTTTTCATTTTTCACATTAAGACGATGAAATCCATTTTATCGAAAGCATCTCGGGGCAAAGTAGCTTGAAGTCTTGAAATTGGCCTTAATAATATGACCAATGTAACCTCTGATTCATGTTTATTACAAATATCTCAGAGATATAGTTTCAGGCCGAGGCGAAAATCTTCCGGACATTAGCAAAACAAACTTCAACTAAATATTGTTTCAGGTTTTAGCAGCTGCATATTTCTTCAGTCCTCCAGTACTGGAAGCAAAACTCGTTCCATGGTCAGAATGATTCGAAGGGGCGTAACTCCCATTAACAATTAAAAAAGCACGCTCGCTGGCGAGGTGGATATACCACAGAGTTTATCATACTCAAGAACAGGGATTCACACTACATACAAGTAACTAGTATGTTGGGATATCACTTATCAACAAGAAGAAACAAAAAACGATCTCAATTATATGAATTCATCAAATTATAGAGAAAATTTGTTCCGACTTAGTTATAACGGCAGATAATTAAATTAGAGGCTTCTTCCATCTTTTAGGATTATTTCTTAGACTCAGAGAAAAATGGTTTTAAGTGGGAAAAAAATAATTCAATATTTCGACCTGTCCAAATGACAAGGTTCCACCTCGGAGAAGCCAAATGAAAAGGTGCTAACTCGTGGAGACCAAATGAAAAGGTGCTACAGAGTTGAGGGCGCTTATGCTCCCAATGCAATTTATATGGGATTTTTAAGCTTAGAGAGTTCGCCATGCGAGTTAACACCTTTTCATTTCGTCTCTCTGAGCTGAAACCTTGTTATTCGGACATGTCGACTTTCAAAAATTGTATACTTCAATACGAGAACAACATAACAATAGGCGGATTGATTAGCCAAATTTATTTATATACAGAAATTTCGGTACAAATAGCCACGGCCTTCAAATGATCTAGTTCCGTTCTTCCTTTTCATTCTTATTTAATTAAAAAAGAGAAATAACTTGAATTGAAAATTACTTTAAGAATTTCAAGATCTATCACAGACTCTTCGGAGATAAATAATTTATACATCGTTCTAGATAAGGGACCATCCATAAATTGCGTAACAACAAGGGGGGGGGGGGTACGATCTGTTAAATGGGAGGAAGGATAAATTGACACTGCTACGTAATATTTTTAACAGAACATCTTTTTAGGTAATCCATGTATCCGAAATTATGGTACACTAAAACTTGAATTTAAGAAGTCCTGATTTACGGCGTTCCGAGAAATTGATATCCTCAGCAGTTAAGTAATGAGGGGAGCCGCGGGGCCAAAACAAGAGAGGCGGTGCTCAGTCATACGTGACAAAAAGGATGAGGGCAGTACAGTATGGATTTATGTTAAAGGCCACCGCAAGCCATGCACGAAACCGGTCTTAAATCCAAGTTCCAATGTATAATAACGTTAAAGTTTAGTATTTTTACAATGAAAGATTCTAATAACGTTATAAAGATTTCATATCGGTATAATTAGATTAGCATTTTAATTTTTTCTTATTATTCTGTAAAAAAATATTCATAGTAACAAAGTTTTTTTCACAACGTTTGAAATTACTACTAACCGCAAAATCATTCAACATTTAAAGTTTATCGGGTTAAGCTAAAATATTTGAAACGATTCCAAGGAATTTCAGAGGATTTCTCAGATTTACAAATATTCCAAAGGATTTTGAAGGAATTTCACGTTAGTTTGTAAGATTTATAAGGTATTTTTATGAATTTTCCAGGATCTCAAAGGATTTCATATAAATTCAAATATTTAAAGGGACTTTAAGGAATCACTTCAGATTTTATGTCATTTCACGAAATTTCAAGGGATTTTATATTTTAATAAAATTTCAAAGAATTTATTTGTGAATAAATTATTGTGAAAATTGAGGGATTTCAAAGGATTTCAAGGTTTGTAGAGGTTTAGAAATATTTCAAGATATTTTCAAAAATTTTGAAGAATTTTAAAGATTTTAAAAGATACCAAGAAATTTTCAAGAGTTAAGGATTGGAAATATTTTAGGGTACCTTAAAGGATTCCAAGAAATTCAGAAAGTTTCAAGGAAGATCATCAGATTTAATGTAACTTCACGGAGTTTCACGGGATTGTATGTATAATATTTTTAAGGAATTTCAAAGAATTCAGGGATTTCAAAGATTTCAAGAGATTTTCAAATATTTCAAGGTACTTCCAAAGATTTAAAAAAATGTTAAAAATTTGAAAGATTTTAGGGTACGTTAAAAGATTTTAAGGAATTTCAATAGATTTCGAGAATTTGCAGAGATCGCAAAGGATTTTAAAGCTTTTAGGGTATTTAAAAAGATTCTGAGTAATTCCCAAGACCTTTCAAAAATTTCAAGAAATTGCAAAATATTTTAAAAGGATTTTAAAATTTTCAAGGAATTTTCAAGGATTTTAATGATTTTAAGAGATTTTGACGGCTTTCAATAAGGTATTCTAATTAATTTCCAAGACTTTTAAAAGGTTTCATATGACCTCAAATATTTCAAGGAATTTCAAGGAATATCCTCAGATTTCATGTAGCATTGCGGAATTTCAAGAAATTTTGTAATAGTTTAATGGAATTTCAAGAATTTATTCACAAGAATTAAGGGATGTTAAGGCATTTCAAAAGGTTTGAAAGATTTCAGGATATTTTGAAAGATTCAAACTAATTTTAAGAAATTAAAAAAATGTAAAGCGATTTTAAAAGATTTCGAACGAATTTTAAATGATTTCAAAGGATTCACAGAATTTTATAATATTTTAATGAAATTTCAAAGAATTTATTCACAAGAATTGAGGGTTTTCAAATGTTATTTTAGGTCACCTTTAGCTTGTCGAAAAAGTAGTAAAATACATAACCAATAATAAATAATTGAAGATATATACTAGTAATTAAAAAAAAATTATAAACAATTAAGTTTGTGATTAATATTTTTCTACTAGATGACTATAAGCTGATTTTTATACGTTCTAATTTTGTAGGAGTATTCCTTTGTTGCATGTTCCATATTCTTATAATTTTCTTTCTTTTCATTTGAATACTTCTAATTATTTGGTAATTCGGGTGTATCGGGTAATAAGTAACTAAATTGCATTTAATACGACATGGCTGAAAATATTTGGAAAAATTACGTAACATAAGCGTTGGGGGGGGGGGGTACAAGTTACAACTTGTTACATGGGGGAGGAATGGGGTAAAAACTTGGGAAAAAATGAGTTACGTAATTAATGGATTTCCCCTAATCTAAACAAATTATTTATAGAGTTAGAATTAATTTCTCTTTGTTGTCTGGAAAAAGTATCTGAAGGCAAACACAACAGCAGTAATAATCCACATTCAATTACAAAACTATAATTTAAAATCAAAGCTACAAACTTTATCTGTTAAAGAATGATTTTTTACAAACGATCAAGTGGCGGGAAATGTAAGAAGGAAATAAAATAAGAGGTTGTTACGTATTTTTTAAAAGAAGTGTTAAAAACAAAAATAGCCCATCTTGATGTCCTTTTTTATGAGATTTACGACCAGTACTTAATTATTCCTTTAATTAATCAGTTTTAAATCTTGCAGTTATTCCGTAATTAGCTGCTTTAGCCAATCCTGTTTCGACCCTGCAGTTAGCGATTCGCGTTTCAAGAAGCTACTTAACTCCGTTAAGTAAAGTCTTTTATTTAATTTTTTTCTCCCTTTTCTTCGATCGACGATAACGCTATGGGACATCCCGACTTGCAAGACCTTGCATTAACGTTTTTGTCGAGTGCCGGGAAAAAAATCTTGTTCTCCAACGATCGAACGTTTGGAAAGTTGGGACATTTTACATCCTCGTAGAGAAGATCAAGCCATTAAATATTTAAGATACAATTTAAATTAATTAATCTCATTAAAAATTCTAATTTGGTATGGTACGTATAGTAATTGTAGGTTTGGTCATTTTTAATTGCATATAAAATCGAATTCTATCAATTTGTAGTATTTTCCAATTTCTTGTGCCTTAAAATCTTGAGGTTTCCGAGTTTGAAGATTACAAACGTAGAAAGTTGTAAACGATTTTGAATTCAAAAGCTTTTTCCACATTAGCATTTTTTGACTCGATCCTAAAAATAATACTTTTGAATTAAAAAATTTTAATAAGATAATTGTTTTGATTGGTAACTAAGAAATCTAAAATTTCAGGACTGATACCAAGTCCAAGGCTTAATATATTTGTTTAAAATTTTTGAAAAAGATTATTTAAGAAACATATAATTTCTAACTAAACCTTATTATGTAAGAAACTATATAAAATAGAGTACCAGAGAAAAATATGCTTCCAAACACTTTTTCCGGCTCATTTGCTCTGATGTACTTTTTTAAAGAACAAAGGTTTAGCTAGAAATGATGCTCCTTTATATTGAAAAAAGTCTTTTCTTTTTACAGTATCATTGTTGTTTTCCATATATGTAAAATCAAAAGAATATTTTACATCCCAAATTTATGTTTATAAGTTAAAATTTGCAATTTACGATTTTTAAATTTCAAAAATACAGGGTTATAGATTTAGAATTTTCTAAAAAATCTTGGTTATAGAAAACCTTAATATTTTAATACTGCACACAGTGAGCGAAAAAGGACTTTTTTAAGACAAAAATCAGCCGACTCCTTAAATCTCCACGGATCAGAGCTTCTTTTTAAGTACTTATGAAGGATCTTATTTCAATTGCACGTTTAAAAAAATATATTAACTTGTTATTTAACTTGAAAAATACAATTGGTTATATATGCGCTATCTACTTAGCCCCATTTATTGATATTTCCTCAAAAAGATATAAAATTAGTAAATATACTTTCGTTGTAGAAATTTAAATGGTAGATTCAATTCCTGGATTTGTTTGATTGTTATAAATAAATAAAACTTTTATCTGCTGCATTTTCGGAATTTAAATGTATTGAATTGATGTTTAATTGTGAACGAGCACCGAACATTAATAACAGTTAACAGTTTAAACAAGTTTTATAAACAAATCCACTTAATTGGCATTCCTGTGCATAGCCAACTTTTCTTTTCTGCGGAATCATTTCTTTTCATCTAAAGAATGAAATTTGTAGACAATACCCTTTAATCACATTTTTCATTGTTATAAACAATTTTTGTAAACAAATTCTCTTATTTCGAATTTGTATCCATACAAAATTTTTCTCTTTCATGGAATCATTTCGTTCCATCTAAGGAAAAAAAAACCTGTACTGACTGCCATCCAACAACATTTGTCTTTGTTATTAACAATGTATATAGACATATTTACTTATTTGGTGTTTCTATGCGTAGAATATTTTTCTCTCATCTGCGGAATAATTTATTTCCATCTGACGAACAAAACTCGTGCACAATAAACTATCATCGAACAAAATTTGTCATTGTTATAAACACTTTCTATACAAATAAATACTTATTTGGCATTTCTATGCATATAAAGTTTTTCTTTTCTGCGAAATCATTTCTTTTCAGAAACAATTGTGCACAAGTTTTGATCATTAGATGAAAAGAAATGATTTCGCAGATAAGAAAAATTTGCTAAGCATGGAAATGCCAAATAAGTTCATTTATGTGACTCCGGTGCATTTACGCGTTTTTCTGCGACAGTATCGTAATGTACAACATACAGCGGAAGATCACTCTTCACATTACACTCCGCTGTATAGTAATGTACAAAATCAAAAAACCTATGTAACTATACCATTACCATTAAGCCATTTCCCTTTCGGGGTAGGCGTGACTTGCTCGGTTGGAAAATAGTATTGGGTATATGGGTGTATTGGTATAGAATATATAGGTATAAGTTAGATAGGTATATAGGTGTTAGGTATATATGTTTTAGATTGATCTGGAATTCTCGTGTCATTTATTAAAATGACACGTTTATTCCGCAACACTGCTCCGACCCAGGTTGCTGATCAATCTCTCTAGCGATCACCCCAAGTGAAGAGCCTCACAAAATTGTTATGTATGGTTCCCCAATTGGGCCCATTAGAATTCAAGGTCTTTGTTTCAGGCTTCATTCATTCTATTGTCACTCTGTTTACAAACTATTTGTCGCCACACTTTTCTGTCCTGGCATACTACTCTAGCTTCCTTCACGTCCATGCATTTTTTCATGCAAGCTCGTGTGTTTCTATGGCTTCTTACGTCTCTTCGGATTAATGTCTCATTTGCCGATTCTAACCATTCTTTCGGCGGTCTACCTCTAGGCATTCTGCCATTTACTTTACCTTTGTACACTTGTTTGGTCAGTCGCTCATCTTTCATTCTTTCAAGATGACCGAACCATCTTAACTGATTTCTTTCCCATGTGTCAACTATTGTCTCTTTTGCACCACATTCTTTGAGGATTGTCTCGTTTCGGACTTTGTCCATCAGTGTTTTCCCGCATATTATGCGCAGAGGTCTCATGCCGATCGCGTTAATTTTACTTCTGTCCTTTTCTTGACATGTCCATGTTTCGCTACCGTATAGTACAGTCGGTACGAATATAGAATTATGTATGGCCATTTTAGCTTTTTTTGATATGTTTTTATTTGTTAGGATGGACCCTGCTCTACCGATAACCTGCTTACCCTTATTTATGCGCCTATCTAACTCCCCATCTATTTTTCCGTCGCTAGTGAATAGACTACCTAGGTATACGTACTTGTCAACTTGTTCTAATCTCTCATCATTTAGGACAATGTTGCACATTGTTTTCTCACTCTTTCCCTCAAACACCATGATTTTTGTTTTATTTACGTTAATTTTGAGTCCGATGTCCTTCATGCTTGTAAGAAGTTTATTCAACATTCTTTGCAAGTCCTCGACTGATTCTGCCATAACAATCTTGTCATCTGCGAAACCTAACCCACGTACCTTAACTGTTTGGAGATCTACACCTTCTTCGTCGAAGAGTGCAGTTCTTAGACACTTATCCATAAATATGATAAATAGCCACGAGAACATAACGCATCCTTGTTTCACGCCTTGCGTAATATCGAACCAGTCACCCAGTTTCCCGTTTACCCTTACGCTCGCTTTACTACCTGTATATATTGTTTTTATTGCTTGCAGGAGCCCTCCATTTACTCCGTACTCTTTAAGAACTTCCCAAAGTTTACTTCTATTTATACCGTGTCAAATGCTTTTTCTAGGTCAATAAATGCACAGAAAACTTTCTTTCCTACTCTCAAGCTTTTTTCTGTGATCTGTCTTAGGCTAAATATCTGATCTGTAACTAATGCATTTAAATTCGGGGAATGCAGCAGATAACTGTTATATTCATTTATTTGTTTATAACGATTAAAAAATCTAGAAATTAAGTCTACAATTCAAATTTCTATTGAACAAAACTATATTTACTAATTTTATATGTTTGTGGGGAAATATCAATAAATGGAGCAAAGTAGATAGCCCAAACATAACCAATTGCATTTTTCAAGTTAAATAACAAACTATTACAATTTTTTTTTCAAACGCGCAGTACTGCATTAAAGCACGATCTTTCATGAGTATTTTAAAAATAAAGCTTTGAACCCTTTATATTTGAGGAGATGGCTGATTTTTCCCCGGAAAAGTCCTTTTTTTCAACTGTTAAAGGTCTATAATTCTCAGAGGGCATCGTCAAGCTTTCATGAGAGGGTTGATTGGTCGATAGAACTCAAACCCTTATATAAATCAATGTTGTAAATATGCTGTTAACGGCGTTGTATAATAGAAGCCTAATGACTCTTTTACGATGTGCCTTATACGAGCTAAGACTATAATAATTGTATTATATATAATGGTGCAATGCATTTGAATTGTAATTAATTATTTAAATAAATATGTTCAAATTAGTAATTAACATCTAACAAGATGATAAAACGAAAATGATATCACAACATCCAGTCAATTTAGTTTCTGACAAACACAAATTATTTGAATTATACCTATAAGAGTTTCTTCTCGTATCAGTATATCTGACATTCAACTCGATTTTAATTTGTAAAAGCAAATATAGTTAGTAAAGAATTTTCCAGGTGACTAAATGATTAAGTTACCTACATATTTGTACTACTTTGAAAAAATTGAAGAGAAATAAATAATTTTGAAGGAAGAGTATCTTTTTCTTAGTAACTATAGCAGTAAATGCATGCGCGCCAAGCGCGCGTTCACCTACTGGATTTTCATTTCCTAACATTAAAAATATAAACAATTTAAGAACCCATTATCAAACAAAGTTTGAAATATTACGAATAATTTTGAATTGAAAACGCCTGAAATTTAAAGAAATATATATCGAACGATTTTGAATTGAAAACGTTCCAAATAAAGCAATTTTAGATAACGTAAAATTTTGAAAAAGGGCAATGTTTCGAGTGGAATAAAAAAGATTGAAACTTGTATGATTTCTAAATGATAGTGTTTAAAATTGACAAATTTGAAATTTAAAAGTTTTTATTCAGAAGTCCTCAAAATTGAAATACATAGTATAATTTTTAATTCAAAGCGTTCAATATTGAGAAATTTTATTTTTAATTGAAGAATCTCGCCATTGAATGATTTCATATTAAAATTTCGTAAAAGGACAATTAAAAATTGTTCAAAATTGAATGATTTCAAGTTACAATTTTGAATCCTGGATAAATTAAAATTCAAAGGAACTGCAATTAAATTATTTCTAATTAACAACGTTGAAAATTGAACGTTTCAAAGTCTAAGCTTCTGAAATTCTAGAATTTTAAATTTGCATTAAAGAAAAAGATTATTATTTAATATTAAAATTAGTTCGAGAAATTTTTCTGAGGTAAAAAATAAATTCATTGTCCTTTCGTCGTTATAAATGGAAATATGTTCAATTATAAACCTTAGAAAATTAATTATTCTAAAAAAACCTTCCAAATGAAGTAACTTTAAATGGAAAACATTAAAAAGGAAAAAAAATCTACTACGAAACGTTGAAAATTAAACAAATGCAAACTCCATTCAAAACTGAAAAAATGTCTACATAATTACCAAGAATTGTGATATTCAAGCTTTTTTTATACTCAACGCCTTTGAATTTTCAATTATTTCAAGTAAACACAAATCATTTTTAATTAAAAAATGTCAAATTGTTGATTATACTATTCTAAATCCAACCATTTCAATTTTAATTGAAAATTGAAAACCTATATGAAAGGGAAAAATTGAAATTTCAGCGTTCAACATGAAAATTCAGAAGTCTAAGATTATAACCATTCAAAATTAAAGAAATTATTCAATTATTTAGGTTTCTATTTCAGATAGTTCTACTTTTCTATTTTTATTTTAAACAACACAATCTTTAAATCGTTTAATTTGTAACACATCATTTAGAAGTTGTATTCATTCTTGAAATCTTCCAATAAAATATTTTTCAACTTTAAATAATTCATTTTAAAAAATCACTAACTAAAAATCGGACATTGTCACGATATGACAATGAATATTAAGAAAAAAGAGAATAGAAAATAAGATAGCCATGATTTAAATTTGTATTATTTCAATATATTCTGGAACATTTTCAACAAAAAAATAAATTTATTTCAATGCCTCATTCTAAAATCTTCTCATTTTTAGGGCTTGAATTTGACAAAATGATTTTCGTAATTTTGCATTCTTTTGAATTTTTTCTGGAAGCATTTTATCCGAAATTATTTAATTACATATCCTTTAAACTATGTATGAATCTATACTATACTATATATAACATAATCTATATTAAATATAAATCTAAAAATATTAAATTTAAAACTGACTAAAATTGAAACCAACAAATTTATAATATTTAAATCTAAAATTATTAATTATAAAACTGACTATCAAGGCTTTTAATATAAAATTTTACAAGTTTGCAAGATATAATAGTGAAATTGTCCTAACATTTTTAATAAATGAATTTGAAACTACAACATTGTAAAATTTGAAGTTGAAAATCTTAAAACATTAGGAAATTTCAAACCAAATATTTTTCAAACGTTTAACTCTAAATTGAAATTATAGAAATTTTAAAGATTATGTATAAATATTATTAGGTATCATATCATTCAATATCAAGTGACATTTAAAGTGATCTGATATATTTTTTTACTATAAAATGTGATTTGTGTAACAAAACAATCACTGTTATTTTCACTTGAAAATTTTGAAATAATAGAAAAAGTCACGAGACAGAAAACACGCGATATGACCTTCAATGTGGTGATGAGTAATATTATATTTGTAGACAAGTGAGTGTTGAGTAAGTTGGTCCAAAAATTCGACTTTCGATTTTTGGTGATCGATCCCCCCAATTTGTTTGTTTTCTGGAAAAAAAAATCCGTAATTTTTTTTCTGCGTTAACCCGTGCTCCGGGCTCTTGAAATCAACATGGGGGTTTAAATGGTAAAAGCTGGGTTTTCGAAATAATGGAAAAAAGAAGTACTTGCTATAAACTTTTTGTTAAATAAAGTATAGTAACCTCTTAAGGAATGTTCAAGGAATAACTTCCACCCAATAACTTTCAATTTTTACCCCCAAATCTTCTTTCATTGTGCCCAGAAAATGCCCAAAAAAATGTAAAATAGCAGTTTTATACCAAATTCATGCTAAAGACAGTTTTTCTTTGTCAACATGAATATTTTTTAATCGATAAGCAAAGAGTTGTTAATTATTTTAAAAATAATTTTGAATTGTTTGTACAGTTATTATTTGCTCAAGCCATTTTTTTCTCTTGCAATCGTGAAAAGTTATTATCTTTTGGGATAAATGATATAAAGTTGATGAATTTCAAGAGTAGTATATTTGGTAATTATTCAAATAATTTGTTTTTGTTTAAACAATTTTCCTCCTTAAAATCGTGAAAAGTTATTATTTTCTGAAATTGATGACACAGTTAACGAATGTTGAAAGTAATATACTTTTTAAGGATATTTTTTTGTAAGAATATTTAGTAATTTTTTTAACAATTTTCATTTGTTTAAACAATTTTCTTCCCTGTAAATCGTGAAAAGTTATTATTTTCTGTAATTAATCACACAATTAAAGAATGTTAAGAGTACTATTTTTTGTTTAAGGTTATTCGCAATTATTTAAATAAAAAATAATCACTCACGTGCGCATTTCATATGAAAGGTAGAGAAAAGTCTAGTTCTCTCAGAACGTATAACCTATATTATTTAATGAATTAAATTCAATTTCTGTAAGAAAAGTAGTATAGTCCTTGAAAACTCTTCTCATATCGATTACAAATTATTTATGTTGGAAAAATTCCAAAAAATACCGTCTTTAGCATGAATTTGATAGAAAACTGCTATCTTTTGCATTTTTTGGTGCATTTTCCGGGCACAATAAAAGGGGTTGGGGGGGGGGGGGTTTAAAATTGAAAGCTATTGGGTGGAAGTTATTTCTTCAACATTCCTTAAAAGGTGACTATACTTCATTTCACAGAAAGTTTATAACAAGTACTTCTTCTTTCCATTTTTTCTAAAACCGAGCTTTTCCCATTTAAAACCCCATTTTAATTTCAAAAGCCCGAGGGCACAGGTTAACGTTGAGAAAAAAGAAGAAAAAAATTACGGATTTTCTTTTTCCGGACAACGAACAAACTGGGGGGATCGATCACCAAAATTCGAAAGTCGAATTGTTACGCAGGTATATTCATAAATTTGGACCACCCTTGACTGTTGAGGCAATGTTGGCTATTTTTTATCGATAGCATCTTAATTATTTTCACCTCGTTTCTCAGAGTATTTCCGATCGAGAAGAATTGCTCTCTGGAGCAATACGAATCTGACAGACGAGATTAATAAGGGGGCCTTATCCCACTTGACTTCCTCCGCGCCACTGAAAGCGAATGGAAGTTGGCTGTGATTCTTAAATGCATTGAAATTGAAATGAAATGTACATAGGCAAATTACATGCACAGGACAGAGTAGGTATATCATTCTAGAGTTATAGGCTCTACTTCTCTTGAAGGACAACGATATAAACATTATAAACGATATAAAAGTGTGCGACTGCCGAAGCGAAGCCTGGTTAATGTTGAGTGGACACTGGACAGGAAACCAAGCAGGGAATGTCTTGCTACACTTCAAAAGGCAGTAACTCACTCAAGATTGAGTCACCGAGTTCAGCATATCAAGATGTAATAAGAAAAAATTTTATTCAGTCGACAGTCTTATAGAAAGTTAGAAGTTATTTTTCATATGTTTACTTGAAAAATGTATACAATATTGAACAATATTTTTTCTTCAAGTTACAATAGCTTAAAATTAAATTTTTATAGTTTTAATTTTCTATTCAGTGTTTCCAATTTTAGTTCAATTGAAATCGAGAAAAAATTGGCAGCGGCTAAGTACCGGAATTGAGGGCCCGGATCAAAGAACTGGTTATAATTGTCTGGCGCTCAGAAAGCCCCCCCCCCCCCTCCTCCACTCTAGGCGCCAGTAAGTTACAACCGATTCTTTGGTCAGGGCCCTCAATTTCGGTACATGTAGCCAGTTTTTTCGGAACGCATAGACACTCCCAAAAAAATTAGTGATTGAAATGATATCACTGAGAGTGGCGCCTTTCAGTTTTAGGACAGTCTTCTACTTTTAGTTTCTTGTTGGATCATCTGGATCAGAAATGATGTCATTAGGTCAGAAAGGAAGCAAAAAAGATTTAAGATTGATCCTGTAGTACTCATTTACAAAATAAAATAATTTATACAAGGGGCATTATATCTCAACTGCCCTAACCCGAAAAATCAATCGGGTCCAAACTTGAGAAAAGTGTATTCCTATTGGATGCTAGTTTATGAAAAAAGTGGTCGTCATTGCGGTACATATTTAGCAAGAAAGAGGGGGCGTTATTTTTAAATTATGTATGGATGCCATCTATTTGAGTGATTTATAACTGTTTATAACAATAAAAAAATATTTACGGCCGCAGTTTCTATTGTCATAAACATTTAAAGAAATGAATATTTGATCCATTTTGAAAGGAGAGATGGGTGTGCAAATTTTTTAAAAGCTTGAACCGACCTGACAGTTCAATTAAAAAATTTCCTAATATTTCTGGTAATTTCAGGTAACTTTGGCGGTAATTTATCGTAACTTACCATAAATTACTGAAAATTGTTTAAAAAATTGAAATTTATGCAATTGAAGTTTCGGGTCAGTTTGGGTTTTCTATTTTTCGGGTCTGGTTACGAACCCGAAAGCCGACTCGACCCGAAGACATTTTACACATCACTAAAGGAACATAAGAAATCTTTTGGCATGTATAGTGAAAAGAACTTCATCATTGGTGTATTAAAAGAGTCATAAAATGCTGAAAAGGATGGTATCCGCAAGTAACTGTTCCAAACTTTTTTCTCACGAATAAATAATATTATATTCAGCTTCCTTTTCCGACAATAAAGTACCCTAAATTCAAGAAAAAGTCAGATGTATTTTTGACCCTCAATCTTCACTTTTGAAATTTGAATATTTATTTCTAAAAAAATGCTTATAATCAATATAAAAGATGTAAAATCTTGTATTAAAAATATAGAGTGGAAACATTTTTTTAAAGTTTATATTAGCAGAGTTATAAATTACGAAAAAATAGATGGTATAATCCAGACCGATCAAACCGCATTTAAATTATAGTCATTGAAAAAAAAGAGTTTCTACAGGACCTGGAAATCCTGTAAAAGTCATGGAATTAAAAAAAAGTGACTGGATTTTTATGATATGGCACGTCTCTTTTAAAGTTTATGTAACATTTTTCCTTTTACTTTCGTGCAGATTTTAAAGCTGCAGATTCAATTGCATAAATATTATTTTGTGTGCAAATTTTGTGTTAAGTTAAAGTTTTAAAAGCCTCGAACTTTAAAATAGGACGGATAGAGGTGAGAAGGGTAAGGGTTAGTTTGATAAATAAGAGAAAATTTGAAATGAAAAACAAATTGTGAGCGTCCGCATGAAAAGGACCCTTATGGCTGATTCTATAGTTCATGCTGTTTAGGGAATATTTACGTTTTTTTAAAGTTGAGGTCAAAATTATTATTTACGGGTTTGAGTAAGGGATGATACTAAGACCTATAGTGCATCTATATTGGGACTATACTCATATGCAGAAAGTAACCAGAAATAGGTACATATTTCATGTTCCAAAAAAAAGTATAACACGCGTGCTTATGATAAGGGCCCTCTTCATGTGGACGCTCACAATTAGTTATTAACTTTTTCTGTTACAACATAACGATTATATCTCTTATTATTTGTAGAAAAAGGTGGCTGTCATTAGTTAGTCAGTAATTGGGCATCTAGTTTTTATTTGAATTTCTCCTGCATAAAGCACCTTTTGTTAAAATTTTTTTATTAGGAATGGCAACATTCCCAGTTTTTAAATTCTTAGCAATTACAACTTTTGATCTGAAATAAAATAATTCTACAATCTGGATCTATTCAGTATCAGCGCCCATCAACGTTTTAAATAAAAATTTGTTGTTAAATTTTGAACTCTTAAAACTTGAAATATCATTCCGAATACAGAACTTTTCAATTTATAATTGTTTAATTTTTATTAAACTAAACTAAACTTGAAATATCAATTAAATTGTTCAAATGGCTATGCATAATTACATTAATTTTGAATATTTGTTCATCAAACACTGTCTAATTTTGAAGTTCTTGAACTTAAAATTATTCGAAAAAGAATGCTTTCAATTTTATATTGGTCGTACTTCAAAATTTTAATGAATAATTGTACAGAGCAGAATTCTTTAGGAACCTAAAAAAGGAATCTTTGAACTAAATTACATTTTAAAATTGAAATAATTATAGTCAATGTATATACAAGAAAAATGAGGCTTTTACGTATACCTTATAAAGATTCTTTACAAAGTAATCGGCTATAACTCTATATGCGTTGACAACAGCCTTTCGGCAGGTCTTCTGTTCGTTAATTATTTTTGAAGAAAATCAAAAAAGTCTGCTATGACTGAGATTCGCATATGCCATATGAGCCACTGCCCACTAATGAATTTCATGATGTTTCTCTTCATCTTCCGTGTCGTAAAAAAGGTAGACCATAGAATGTGAACGATTCTTTCATACAGCCTCGCATCCTGATTATCAATCTTGCCATAAATCGTTGGACTTTAGATGACGTGTATCAGAATTTCTTTGAAGCCTTAAAATATAAAGAATAAAATAAGAATGATGCAACTCCAAACGATACTTCTTTATTGTCACTATAAATAACACAACATTATTTTGCATTTTTAATTATTGAAACAGGCTGATCTTCAATCTAAAAAGTTATTTTTAAACCCAAGCACATTTTTATAAGAACGAAACAAAACTCAAGAATATTTAGAAATTAAATTGACGCCTTTATATCACGTTGATGTAAATCTGGAATGGTAACTTTTTAAATGTTTGAATGAACTTTTGATCAACTCAATAACTTTTGATCGCACTCTAAATCACACAATAATGCTTCTTTGTGTTCCCGTAACAAGAGGGAACAAATAACGCAAATAATCTGATCGGAATGATCATTCAAGCTCACATTTGATAAAATGACGTGCAACTCCAGGTCGCGAGATACAATAAAGTAAATTGCTATATATGTATGGTATTTTACTCAGGGGCGGAACTCCATTGTTATTGATAATATGATGTTCAATGTTCATGCAAGAATAAAACTTGGATGAGATCAGAGGTAGGAGATTGGGGATGCTGGATCTCATGGACCTGAACTAACTCGAATGTTTTGCGACACCAAAGATTACTGCAGAACTACATTGCATGGTTTTATCGGCGAAGTCGCAGCCCCAGGAGGCCAGCTCTTATTACGAGAACAAAACCAATGATCGGCTTCAAAGGAGCCGAAGATCTTCTCCAAGATCAAGATCTCGTTTTCGAGTCAGTACCCAACAATCCAAGATCCAATAAGCCTGATCTTTCCTCATTCGATAAGTCTTCCGGTATTCAGTAATGACGATGTAACAGTATTCCTTCCATTACCAGAGTTTCAAAAGAGGTGTTTGTAATATTTTTAATACATATTATTTTCTATTTTGTAATTTGTAATTTATTGAAAAAGTCCCTAGGGCTAAGTAGCCCTCTAAGGAACAAAATTTTTTATCGATCCAATTTTATTTCACTAGTGCCTTTACGTATTATTATTGAAATCTTTGAATTTATATATAGAGATGTTAAACACAAAATAATAAACACATATATGTATAAGGATCCGCATTCATCGGAATTTTGTAGACCCTTTCTCCCTCCCACATCTTATTTTTGTTTTGCTAAAAGGTTTATAACGAAAGAAAAAAGAACCTTCAATCTATAGTGAAAAATTATTATTACTTGAAGTATTTGAAGTAGCGGTTTGATTTAAATCTAATTGATCTAAATAATGCGAAATATTACATAAGATTTGGGTACAAATTTGCAAACCGTTTGCCGTGGAATTGTCTCATCTTGTGATATTTAGTAGTTAAATAGACTAGTAAATAATAATTCACACAAGATGACACAATTCCATGGTAAGCCATTTACAATGTAAAGTGCGCTGGGTCCTTTATGGTTAGACGAACTACAAGTTTTTCTTAAATCAATCAAAATCTTTCCTTAGACCAGCAAAAACACTTATTTGAATTAACTAAAATATTCTGTTGGATCGAGCAGAATATTTGCTTGGATTAACCAAAAGTTTTACTTGGATCAACCAACAGATATTGTATAATCAACTAATTTTTATATAACTAACAAATTTTCTTGGTTCAACCAAATATTTTTTTGTTTATATAATAAACATATACTATAGGGTTGATTCATCCAAAGTTTGGTCATTCCACCAAGTCTTTTTCTCTGTATATAATGTAAAGTAACGTATGTTACTTTACGAAAATTGGTACTGGAATTTATATTGTTGACACATTATATGTCATGATAACGAATCAGGAGACATATTTTCATTATAGTGCAACTGAAAACTTCTAGGATTTAATGTGAATAATGAGTATATCTCTATATGGGTGAAAATCAAAAAGTTGACAATTTGTCCCTGGAACATTGTATGTTTTTGGACACTGAGAACAAATGCTACATTTTCGATTGTCCTATATAATATTAATAAATTTTTTTTTGAAATTAAGGAATCATTTTAAACATCAGTGTCATAATAAAATTTTTTACATTGACATAATTCAAAGTGGATGTAAGAATGAAAAAAGACTCCTTGATTCGAGACAAATGGCTTGAACTATTATATTAATACATTTTATTAAACAGTAAGGAAGTTATAGTCATTTATAATATTTTAAAAGATGTTTTTTACACTAAAAAATTTCCCATTAACATAATTCAAATTTGAAGCAAGAATAGAAAAGACTCCTTCATTCGAGACGAATTAATTTATCTATACTATAGTATTAATGAAAGTTTTTTAATAAAAAATCATGAATGCTTCCTCTTTGAGGAAGTAAAGTGTTTAATTGTTCATAAAAAGACACCATGAGAATTTAAATACAAGCAAAGGTTAACACTCAAGGTCGAATTCACAGCTAGTTCATATTATAATAATAAATATTTAAAACAAATTTCATAAATGGAAAAGGCTTTTTGTGCAATCCTGTTACACACGATGACTTTGTTAGAGAATGTGTTTTTAGAGATTTTTTCAAAATTTACTAAATATACATAAGTCCATTCTGTTTTATAAACTACGGCTCTTAGTCAACTCTTCAAACATTATAAATTTCAAATAATTGCATCTTATATATTCGAATATAATTGACTCTCTAATTAACTGCAATTAACTAGAAGATAGAAGAACTCCATACAAGTAAAAATTTGTTTGAATTAACTTGTTCCGGGACAGCGCGAACGCAGTCCCGACTAACAAAAATTATACGCCCGAGATATCCACATTAGGGATATTCGCAAGGGTCAGCTCAACCGTAGTGCAATGGAAGAGCCTCGCCCTGGAGGAACCGCCTTGTTGATCACGGTAGCCTCTGCGCCAGGTAAGTATGCTTTGGGTTGCTTCTGTCAAGTTCTTATTTACTTTCCAGTCAATCTCGTTTACGGGAAGGGTCAACTGCCCTGCGCCCTGTCGGATTAAATTTAAAGTACAATCAGTGCCTTAAGCATATATTGTGACCACTCTAGGTAAAATTCACATTTTCACTCAACTCGAATTTGGAAATCTCCCAACTGTCAAAAAAAGTGACTATATTTCTCATTTTTAATGATAATTCTCCATCATGGGTTTTTTCAACTTATAAAGAAAATTGTGGAATTACTTGGAATAAGAAAAAGACAATTGTGAAAATTAAAAAATACATAATAATTCCGAATTTTTTGTAATAAATAGAGTTGAAAAAATTTTGTGGACCTATATGAATGAGTCCAATAACATTGAAACATATTCAATATACTCGTATTTTGGGAGATATTATTGATTTACGAGCATACTCTGAAATATCCACCTTTTTTGTAAAATTTTGATGTTTCCTGGTATACTTCAAGAAAAAAACTTTATAACTTTATTTTATAAAAATTATGAGCATTTTAGCGAATATTAAAAACTTGGCTGCGTCTAGTCCTGGAAAATTGGAGGAGTTGGAAAAGGGGGTGGACTACTCATCCCGAATTTCGGGACGACGAGATACTTCGTAAAAACTTACCTTTCTATAGTTAACGCTACCGTTGCTTCCTGAGTAACGCCTTACCGTTATCGTCACTGAAAAATAATAATGCGTTACCTTTTCCGTTTCATGATTTTTATTACATTTTTAGTACGTCATTTTGAATTTCCAAAAGCTGTAGACAGTGTGTTTTTTATTTCAAATGGTTTTAAAACTTAGCAATTTCATTTCAATTTACGTAAATTAATATAGAGAATTTGAAATTTGTAATCTGAAAACTGATTTTTTTAACACTATTATTAATTTTAATCTATGAACTTTGCATTGAATTTCTTTCAATAAAACTACTTTTTCAAAAAGTTTATCGCACAAACGAAATATTTTGACAACAAGAATGGATCCTGCTATGCCGATTTGCCGAACAATAATCAAAGCAGTTCGCATAATGTAAATGAAATTTTTAAATATTTTTGTACTGCCCTTGGTTTTACTATTAAAATATTCCATATATCAGATATAATATGCCATATACAAATTTGTTTGTATGAGAAAAAAATAAATAAATGTAATTTTTGTGTGTACTTTTTCATGACTGCAAATAAGTAGAATAAAAAGAGACAACATTTTGTTATCAAATTATTATCATTTTACGAAACTGACTGAAATAAACCATTATTTTCACTTTGCTTATTTGTTCTTGATTAGGATTTTTTTTATTGTTATGCAAGAACTATCTTAGCTTGGTAAACATATTTTTTTAATTTTAAAAAGAAAAAAAATATTGAATAGAGACGTATGCAAATAATGAAAATTTTTAACATCAATTTTTTTCCGTTTTTGAATGTAAATTATTTTCAAAAATTCCAAAATATGAAAGGTTAATCTTTATGGAAAGCAATAGATATTCGCCGATTTAAAAATATTTTAAGTTTTTTCTTCTTGTTCAAAAGAACGTTTGCACACTCTTAGAGTTTTTTAGTATAACGATTTGTTTTTTCTCACTCAACGCCAATTTTTATGGGGGAAAAAATGTTTGGTTGTCAGTGCAATATATGGGTGAAAATAAAAAAGTTGGAATTATTCAATTAAAAATTTTGTTTTCAAAATTCTTCAGAACAACATGAAACTTTTTTTCTTCTCATATTAATCGCAAAAAGTGTAAACATAACAATGAGCGAGACGAAGAAGTAGGCTTTTATTAAAAATTTCAATTTTGTAAAATCTAATGACAAATATTTAATTTAAGTTATTACATATATTTTGTATATCAAAAAAATAAGTAGATCTGCTTTTAGAGGTTTCAAAAATAAGTATCTTTAGATTTATTTTCATTTTTAATTACAAAATAATTAATAAAACAAGTAACTTTCAGGTTATTAAAAATTACTATGCACGTGAGGAAACTAGATATTTTATGTGTACCTGAGATGAAGAAAAAGGGTTGCGAAAGTAGAAACATAGAAAATGGGGTGTTGAAAGGCGGTTTTGAAATATGGTCAGGAGTAGGTAGTGAATCACATGGTAGTCAAGGGGTCGGTTTAATTATGAATGAAAAAGCAAGACAGCATCTCAAAGATCATGATTTCGTATCACCCGGATTGTTGTGGGCTAGAATGAAGGTATAAATCAGAATATTATTTATCATAGCGTGCTACGCCCCAGTTGATAGTGATCCGAGAGAAGTCAAAGACGCCTTCTGGGAAACTTTAAATGATATAATAAGTACTTGCAATTACTTGAGAAAGAAGCGTACAAGAGAACCTTGAACATCGCAGGTCTTAGCGATGAGGAGAGAAATAGACTTGAAAATGATTACAGACACAAAAAGAGGAAAGTTAAACGACTAGTCAAGGAAAGTCAAATAAATGAATATAACAGTTATCTGCTGCATTTCCCGAATTTAAATGCATTAGTTACAGATCAGATATTTAGCCTAAGACAGATCACAGAAAAAAGCTTGAGAGTAGGAAAGAAAGTTTTCTGTGCATTTATTGACCTAGAAAAAGCATTTGACACGGTAAATAGAAGTAAACTTTGGGAAGTTCTTAAAGAATACGGAGTAAATGGAGGGCTCCTGCAAGCAATAAAAACAATATATACAGGTAGTAAAGCGAGCGTAAGGGTAAACGGGAAACTGAGTGACTGGTTCGATATTACGCAAGGCGTGAAACAAGGATGCGTTATGTCCTCGTGGCTATTTATCATAT
>CAKNYM010052737.1:92200-224305 GCA_932195095.1 Andricus curvator | reverse complement strand
GAATGAGTTGCATTTCTTCGAGCTTGTTAATTATTATGAATTCGAAAAACTAACCGCACAAAACTAATACGCACAAAACATTGAAAGAACTGACTGAACAGAGCAAGGCGCATTTTCCTTCGCGCATTTCTTCTTTCTCCACTCATATTCTCATTTTAAGAATATTTTTCCCCTTTGGTTAGAAGATACTCATAAAGTAAGGATTTCGCTTACTTCATTAAGAATATTAATAAGAATATGCCTGTAAGAATATGACACTCTTAATATTAGAATATCGTTTTTTCGGTGAAGGCTATATACAGGAGCGAAGGTTATATTTTTAGGGATATATCCAAAGAAACATTATTTTGAAAAACTACTTATAAAAGCAGAAAACATATATACAGAAAATATTAAAAAAGTGTCATTTTCTCTAAAAGTGATATAAACACTTTTAGTAAAACATTCAAAACTATGCTGAAACTATATCACTAGTGTATATGTATATGTATTCACGTGATATAATTTTAACATTTTTCAATGGGCGATTAGAGTTACAATACCAAAAAATAAAAAAAATTGATTAGCAGATCGAACTCGAAAGTTCATTGCCTCACTCTACCCGATTCGGGTAGTGTTTCTAGGTAGATTATTTACTACCAATGTGGGCCCACCACACCCACGACGGGCCAACGGCACGCAGTATTCCTGAACGGTCACCCATCCAAGTACTAACCGCGCCCAACAATGCTTAACTTCAGTGATCTTACGAGAACTGGTGTTTTCAGCGTGGTATCGTTACAATATGTACATCAATTTATCATTCTGTGTTTTACCAAGCAGAAATAGCAAAGAATTAATCACCAGGAGCGCATGCGACAATGTGCATATCGACGTGTCCAAATAAAAATGTTCAATCTCGGAGAAACCAAATTAAATGGTTCTGGTATGCCCACAATTCAATTTGTATGGGATTTTGAAGCTTTGAAAGATCGCCACGCGAGTTAGAACTTTTTCATTTTGTCTCAATGAGTTAGCACATTTTCATTTGGTCTCTCCGAAAAACACACAGCAAAGAAGCAAATAAGCAAAAAATAAAATTACATCAAAATATCTTCGGACTTCGGACAATTGTTTATCAGGTTGAAATGATTTTTGAAATTAATTTTTCTATCATTTTTTTGACTGCACGACGTAATTCTGAGGTCAAAATAATGCTATAAAAAATTATTACCCTTGAGTCTTTTTAATTTATATAGGTTGAAATTTCATTGGTGCCTCCTCTTAAGTTATTATTACGTAAAAATATATGCTTTAAAAAATAAATTTTTTTTGGATAACCTTGTCATCCGGCAACACAGAATTTATTTTTATTGAGTGAAGTTAGTTGTAAGAAGTAAAAAATCGATATGCCCATTATTTATTAATTTTTAAATAATTTTAAATAACCTGAAAGTTACTTTTTAATTAATTACATTGTAAATAAAAACAAAAAAATCTGCCCGCTGCGCAGGCACATTCTAATCGCGCGCTACGCGCGCGGCTCGCTTCACTTGCGTGTTTGAGCGCACCTTGGGCGCGCGTTTGTTGAATCGCGCGTTTCGCGCTCGATAATATATTTACCTCGCGCTACGTGCTCGGTCTTTATACTTCCTTCACATTTGTGCGCAGACCTTTTAAAATTAAAGGTCAAGCATCGACAAATGTAATTTGATGATTGTGAATTCTCTTTTGTTAAAGCTTCTTCGGCTTTAACGAACACATTCTCATCACGCATCTCGACTCGATTTTGTCCAAAGTGCGAACTTTTCCACGTTAAGTTCAACTCTATTATATATCAAATGAATATTATATTTATTTCTGTACCTCTGTCTGGAACTGCTTATTCAGATGTTGCAAAATAATGTACACATTTTATTTTTCATGATTACTTTAATATTTTTCCTTATTTTGCACTAATTTTTATTCTCAGCTACCCTGAAAAATGTATCATTTCAATAAATGTATACTAATATTAGAATTCATAATATGCATTGATATTGATACAGATGTGTTTTCATTGTCGTACTTTTATAATTGAAAAAAAGTGCGCATTCTACAAACAAAAAAAAACAATTTTGTTAATTAATATTTTATTGCACTTTAAGTCGTTTTTCTAATGCACAACAAATTTGTAAATCTTTTTTTGTTAAAGAACTTTTGTTTATTAATTTTTTTCCATACCTTGTGTTGTTTTTCGAAAAATTTAATTTGTTTACTGTTAATGTTATTTTTTACGATTGAAACAAAAACTAAGCGTTCTATGAAAAAATAATTAATGATAAATTTGTAGTAATTTGCTCCAAAAATTTAATTTCTTTATTTTTAATGTTATATTATTATGATTAAAACAAAAACTGTGCGTCCCATGAAGAAATGATCAATGAAAAATTTGTAGCTCTTTTTCGGCTGAACAACTTTTGGCGATTCATTTTTTCCGTAGCTTGTGTCGCTTGTCCAAAAATATAATTGTTTTATTTTGAATATTGTTTATTACGAGTAAAACATTTGAACTTTCAATTTTCCACCAAAATTCAAAAAGTTGTTATGATTATCTTGTAGGGCTTTCAAAAATTAACGTTTTTCTTTTTCTGACTTTTTTCATATCGTGCATTGTTTGCCGTAAAATTTTCATTTAAGATTGATTTTTTAATATTTGTAAAAGCTATAAAGCTGATAATTTTCTTTTTATCGAAAATAGTCATTAAGATAAATTGATTGGTTTTCTGAGTACTACGAATAGCCGTACACACAATTCTCAAATCTTAAAAAAATGGTCTTAACAATTTTGAAAATGCTCTAACTTTTTGAAATTTCATCCAAAATGGCTGGCTAACGAACTCGTCCTTTCTTCTCACACCCTTATGAAATGTCCCAAAGGGCAATCCAATCGGATAATTCTGTTAAAAGTTATCGTGTCCACAGACGACAACGGCAAGAACAACAGACAGATAGACACCGACGTAAAAACTATTTTTTCTGTCTCATTGTGACCATTCGAGAAAACTGAGTGCTGTTGGCACATCGTGGGTGTGGTGAGCCCACACTTGTAGTTATTTACTACAAGAAACTATCCACCTAGAAACACTACCCGAATCGGGTAGTGTCACGCCTACCCTGAAAGGGAAATGGCTTAATGGTATACATACATACATACACAGGGGGCCTCAAAACGTCGACATTTGATGGAATCCGCAAAAGTCATTTTTCACATAAACATAAAACCAATACCTTCTCATTGATAATAATGTAATAAATCTAAATAAGTTACCTTATATATTTGAACCCTCCAAAAACAGATCTACTTATTATTTCGATATGAAAAATATTTGTAATAACTTAAATTAAATATTTGTGATTAGATTTTACAAAATTGAAATTTTTAATAAAGGTCTGCTTTTTCATCTCCTTTATTATTATTTTTATACTTAATGTCATTAATGTAAATAGAAAAGAAGTTTTATGTTGTGTTCTGAAGTATTTTTGAAAACAAAATTATTGATTGAGTAGTTCCAACTTTTTGATTTTCATCCATATATTGGGGGCCGTTCAAAAAATACGCAACTCTTTTTTCCGAAAATGCCCCCCCCCCCACGTAACGTTTTTTCTATAGTAAGTGTAGGTAACTTTAACATTAGCGTAACGCTAATCAAAATTCATTTTTTCTTTTCTTATTAAAATTAAAAACATGTTTACAAAGCTTAAATAGCTTGATCAATGCTCACTTAGGGATCGTGCCTAAATTACGTAAGACGTTTTTCTTTTGTTTATATCGTTGTGTCCTTTTCAACTTCACATCAATTTTATTCTCGTCTTTATTTAAACAGAAGAAAAACGTCTTACGTAATTTAGGCACGATCCCTTAAGAAAAAGGCGAAGAGACATTTTAGTTTTCTGTAAATAAATGGACAAATAGCAAAGTGAAAATAGTGGTTTATTTCAGTTATTTCCATAAAATCATAATAATTTTTATAAAACTCTTCTTTTTTATTCTACTTATTCGCAGTCGCAGAAAAGTACACACAAAAATTCCCTATAATTTTTTTTTCTCATACAAATTTTTATATGGGATATTATTTCTGATATATGGGATGTCCTTAGTAACCAAGGGAAATACAAAAAAATTAAAAAATTCCATTTACATCATGCGAACTGCTTCGGTTATAGTTCGGCAAATCGGCATAACAGGACCCATTCTTGTTGTTACAATATTTTTTTTTTATTTAAATAGAATATTATTAATTAATTAATTTAAAATTAAAATAAAAAAAACTTTTGAGCGATAAACTTTTTGAAAAACTAGTTTTATTGAAAGAAAAAGAAATTCAACACAAAGTCCGTAGATTAAAATATATAATAGTGTAAAAAAAATCAGTTTTAAGATTACAAATGTAAAATTCTATATATTAATTTACGTAAATTGAAATAAAATTGCTACGTTTTAAAAACGTTTGAAATAAAAAACAAACTGTCTAAAGCTTTTGGGAATTAAATGACGTACTAAAAATGTAATTAAAAAAATGAAACGGAAAAGGTAACGCATTACTTTTTGTCAGTGACGATAACGGTAAGGCTTTACTTGTAACGGTACAGTTAACTATATAAGAAAAGGTTAGTTTTTAACATTAGCTAAAATGCTCATAATTTTTACGAAACAAAGTTATGAAATTTTTTCCCTATATCAGAAAACATCAAAATACTACCAAAAAAGTGGATATTTCAGTATGTTCGTACATAAATAATATCTCCCAAAATATACGAGTATGTATATTGAACATGTTTCAATGTTCTTGGAATTTTTTCATCTCTATTGATTAAAAAAAATCGGTATTATTCATATGTATTTTTGAATTTTCACAATTTTTTTTTTTTCTTATTCCAACTAATTTCAGAATTTTCTTTACAAGTTGAAAAAATCCATGATGGAAAATTATTATTAAAAATGAGACCAAAATCATTGAAAAATATTTAATATTTCGTGAGGTACATATTTAGATACACTGTTAGAAAAATCTCTACTAAATTTAGTATACATGCAATGGAAGTAAGAATGCATAACATGAAATTAAATTTAGTATACCAGCGTACAGTAAATTTAGTATATTCATACTGAATTTAGTATACACGTAAAAGAAATTTAGTGTACGCGTGTACTAAATTCAGTATAAATATACTAAATTTACTGTACGCTGGTATACTAAATATAATTTCATGTTGTGCATTTTTGCTTCCATTACATGTATACTAAATTCAGTAGAGATTTTTCTAACAGTGTAGAGGTATTGAATGCAAATATGAATTTAATTTTAATTTTTTTTTTCATTTAATTTTTTTTCTCTTCGTAAAGGGTTTCTTTGCATTCCACATATAGTCACTTTTTTAGAGATGAAAGATTTCATCATCCTAGGATCAGCAGGGTGTGTTTTATTGTGAACACTGTTAGAAAAATCTGTAGTAGATTTAGTATACATGTAATGGAAGCAAGAATGCACAACATGAAATTAAATTCAGTATATCAGCATACAGGAAATTTAATATATTTATGCTGAATTTAGTACACGCGTATACTAAATTTCATGTACGTGTATAGTGTATACTAAATTCAGTATGAATATACTACATTTAGTGTATGCTGGTATACTAAATTTAATTTCATGTTGTGCATTCTTGCTTCCATTACATGTATACTAGGGTTACCATCTGGGTCGGGTGAAAAACCAGGACGGTCAAAAATTTTCAAGCGATCCTTAAAAAAAAAAAAGGTCATCAACACAAAAATGGTATAAATAATGTACTGTTATTGTATTTATTGTTATTTAATCATTTAATTATCTATTTAATAATATAACATATATTTTAACATGCATACTATCACGCTCGTTAATTCCGCAACAAGAAAAATAAAAATATAAAATATTTGCTGTCAAAAATCTTGGTTTCGTAAAAAACCAGGACATTTTGCCTATTTTCAAGAAAAAACCAGGACACCAGGACAGATCTCGAAAAAAGAGGACATGTCCCGAAAAACCAGGACGGATGGTAACCCTATGTATACTAAATTTAGTACAGATTTTTATAACAGTGAAGTTCGGTTGAGTGAAAATGTGAATGTCACCTAGAGTGGCCTAAAATTCAGTAAAGCCTTTTTCTAAATTATTTTTTTCCATCCCAAAGGTTTTCTTTGGATTCCATATAGTCACTTTTTTTTACAGTTGGGAGATTTCCAAATTCGAGTTGAGTGAAAATGTGAATTTCACCTAGAATGGCCTAAAAATCAGTAAAGTTTTTTCCTTATTTATTTGTTTTAATAAATTACAAAAATTGATAACTTTCTCTCTCATCTTCTTCCCTAAATATCTGACGTATTTTGTGCATGCGACTAACCCTTTCTGACGGTTCGGTAAAAGAAGGGTTCACAATATGTGCTTACGGCACTGACTTTATTTTAGATTCAATCCGGCAGGGCGCAGGGCAGTTGACCCTTCCCGTAAACGAGATTGACTGGAAAGTGAATAAGAACTTGGCAGAGGCAGCCCAAAGCATACTTACCTGGCGCAGAGGCTACCGTGATCAACAAGGCGGTTCCTCCAGGGCGAGGCTCTTCCATTGCACTACGGTTGAGCTGACCCTTGCGAATATCCCTAATGTGGATATCTCGGGCGTATAATTTTTGTTAGTCGGGACTGCGTTCGCGCTGTCCCGGAATAAATTAATTCAAACAAATTTTTTACTTTAATATTTAGCTACTTTTGGCAATTTAGAGAACAGAGAAGTTAATAGCAAGGCGTCCCTAGTCCCTAGCAAGGCATTTCTAACAGATTTCGCAAAAGATTAGGTCTATTCGTGACAAAATGTGCAGTTTTTTATAAAGTTTGTTTAAATAATTAACAATTGTTTGCAGTATGAAAAATATGACAGCAGGCTAGCTGTTTTTGGCAAGACATTTCTAGTTGATTCTGCAAAACATTAAGCCTATTCCTGTGAAAAAAATGGTAGGTATTTAAAAAAAATATTGTTTAATTATTGAAATAAATTTTTTTTTTAAATGTTCTTAAAGTACGCTATTTTAATTTAAAATCATTTATTACACCATTTTTATCATATGCATGACAAATTGTGCATTTGTTTAAATAATTAACCATTTTTTGCAACATAAAGAATATTACAGCAGGCTAGCTGTCTTTGGCAAGACATTTCTATTTGATTCTGCAAAATTAAGCCTATTCTTGAATAAATGTTGGAAATTTAAAAAAATTGTTCAATTAACTATTTTTAGAAATTTTAAATGTTCTTAAAGTACGCCATTTTAATTTAAATGTTCATAATTTATTTTATCATTTTTATCATATGCAGATTCTATATCTGAGTTCAATAACTCGTAAATTTATGACTTACAATAACGCATTCTGAGTTTCTATTATAGGTAGTATATTTTTAACACATTTTTTAAGAACAAGTAATATTCTAATTTTCAAGTTCCTTTCATCCTAAATATTTTTGATTTTTGAAGAATTATTAAACTTGTTTAAATTCAGTTTAAGAAATACAAAGTGTATGAAAATATTTTGCCTACACACACCGAATTTCGGTGAACTTAGCCACGAACTTAAAAAATATATGTATTCAATCATTTACAAATAACTAGGGATAAAAGTATTCACAATGAGAATTTTTTTATTGATTTTCAGTATGTTAATTTATAGTCAAAAAAAAGACGTTACATTTCTATATTATGATTTTTGTCATCAGGCTGGCGTACCTCCGGTACATCCTGAGAAAAAAAAACGATAAAGTTATCTCTGCACGTACTAAGGTAAGGGTGGAAGAGCGTTTGTGATTACCAGTAAACATTTTTATCTCGCCAAGTGTTTTATCAATATCGCAGAATAAATAATAAGCCACCTAGAATTGTTGACAAGGGTAACAGTTTATTTTTTCCGGGTCAAAAGTTGAATAATTACATTTTTATCTTGTACAGACAATTTTTCTGGGTTGCGCCAAGAACTGTAAAATGCTGATTCGTTAATGAGAAATTAACCCTGATAACAGAAACTAATTACCAATTTTAATTAGAAAGATACTCAAATGACTGCTAATACGATCTAACTAAAAGTACCCTGCTAAAAGTCTAAAAGTATATTTAATTTTCTACCAATCTATTTCTCAGGGAATGTCCTATCCAGAAGATTTTAATTAAAGAATAGCAAAGTAAATATAGTCTGAGCAAAATTTATATTCATCAAAATAAATTGAGTTCCATTCCTAAAATTGAATGCGTCACAACTATGCACATTAATTCTTTTCTCTCAAGGTCGGCACTTCGATGATCGGATAATGTCCTTTTATTTCTCCAATAAGGAAATGACAAACGACCCATATCGCTCATTTGCATATAGGAAGACCAAGTTTTAGGCTTTCGTCATTTACCCAACCACACAAATGTAATAGAGAATTTTTATTTAAAAATGAATAGTTAATTGCCTCATACGAATATTAATTTTATTTCCCAGAAAACCCCCCTGGATAATGTACAGGCATAAATAATAAATCCTTTACTAAATCGTATTAAAGGATAATTTCTGCGGCGCATTAACGCATGTAAGTCGTAGAACTACTTACGAGACTACTTACTACTGCTATGAAGTCTTGGAATACCTCAATTTATTATTTTTTCTTAATTATTTTCTTTTTCTTCATCCACTCTTTGATCAGACATACATACTTCCGGATACCGCAGTCTGCTATCTGCTAATGTATATCAAGCCTATAAACGACACCTGGATAATGGATATTTATCATGGATGAAAAGTGCCAGGTACGCGATAATGGACATTATGTTCTTTGTTTCTGTTCTTTCATGGATAAATAGGCAATAATGCAATATGCTTCATTTGTAAATTTTTTGCAAATTTTTGCGCGTTATCTACTTTCATAATGTTTTTGAAACAACGATTTTTTTCCAGTTCGGCTCCCATTTTAATTGAGGGCATGCACGCCTCCTCAGAACGAAGTTTCACTTAAATGAGCAGGCTAAAGTTTGTACCTCAGAAATTATGTTTTGGGGATGCCTCCTGAGTATTTTTACAGAATATGAAAAAAATCGTTAGGCCTCCTTTTAAAATAACTCGATATTTGTTGTTTTTTGATCAATTTATGTGATTTTTTTCGAAAGGAACAAGTAATAAGTAACGTTCTCTGTACTAAAAGCCTTCAATTTTGCGCCCAAAATAAGTTCCTGTGTGATTAATATTGATGGACTTTCCGATCCCTTTTAGATTTTGAAAAATATGTGGAAGACATCAGTTTTTTCAAGATTCCACAATTCTGGTATATTTGTCGTGAAAATTCTAGAAACCAAAAAGCAAGTCTAAAAATTTCCGAAGAATTTAAAAAAAAATGTTCTAGCATGAATAGTTCAGAAGTTATGACCTCTTCAACTGATTTTTCAGTGAAAAAAACTTTAAATCTTTTTCTTTTTGCATAATATCTAATCCCCTGTACATCCTACATGAAAGTTGTGTGAAAATAAATTAACAAAGATTAAATTATCTTTAAAAGTAAAAAAAAATAATTTCTTCTGCTGCTTTTTGTGGAATTCTTTTTACAAATTGAAAAATCGAATTGTGGTAACTGTTTTGTTTCAACGTAATAACCCAATACATTTCTCATTCACTAATGTCATGCGAAAACTCATTTCACGTTTAAAATGCCGAGAGATTTAGTAAATCACGATGTAAATAAGAGACTATAACTTCTGTTCTATAAAAGCTAGAATGAATTATTTGTGTTAGTTTTAAAGATAATTTAATCTTCCTTAATTTATTTTCACACAACTTTCATGTGGGAAGTACAGGGGATGAGATATTCGTCATAACTTCTGAACTATTTCATGCTAGAACGTTCTTTTTTTTTTAAATTCTTCGGAAATTTTTGGACTTTCTTTTTGGTTCTTAGAATTTTTACGACAAATGGACTAGAATTGTGAAATCTTGAAAAAACTGATGTCTTCCACATATTTTTCAAAATCTAAAAGGGATCGGAAAGTCAATATTAATAAATCAATATTAATCACACAGGAACTTATTTTGGGCGCAAAATTGAAGGTTTTTAGTACAGAAAACGTTACTTATTACTTGTTTCATTCGAAAAAAAATCACATGAATTGATCAAAAAACAACAAATATCGAGTTATTTTAAAAAGCGGCCTAACGGCTGAAAAAATACTCAGGAGGCATCCCCAAAACATAATTTCTGAGGTACAAACTTTAGCCTGCTCATTTAAGTGAAGCTTGGTTCTGAGGAGGCGTGCATGTAACATGGTCGAATACCTACATTACCGACGTTCTTTTCAGTTTAATGATTTTTTAGTCTGTGAGATGGCTTTTTTCACCGAATTTCGGTGAACCTAGTCACCCTTTCCAGATTCCCTATGCTGTTTGGACTTAGAGTCATGCATAAATTACATAAAGTCTTTCTCTGAAAAAGTTAGGATATGTAAGTTTTGCACCCCCCCCCCTCCCTATTTTACGTTCGACTTTCGACTTTCAATCAAGGAGTTGAATTTTCCACCAAAAAAGATGAATTCTCAACAAAAAATATAATAATGGATATCTTATCAACCAAGAAAGGATTTCCATTTTTAATCAAAAGCAATTGAATTGAAACCAAATTTGAATTTTCAACAAAGTAGTTGAATCCTCGAACAAACCAGATTTTTTAGTAAATGAAGAAGAAAAGTCTCGTCGAAGATGTTGAATTTTCAACCAAAAGAATGCATTTTTAAGGAAGTAGTTTAACTTTAAACCAAATATAGTTGAATTTTCTACCAAATCGTGGATTTTTCTACCAAATCGTTGAACTTTCTGTCATATTGTTAAATTTTCGTGCAAAAAATTCCAATTTTCTACAAAACAGTTAAATTTTCAACCCCAAAATGTGAATTTATAACCAAAAAGTTGATTTCCAACTGAAATAGATTAATTTGAACGTAGCAAGTTGCATTTGTAACGAAAAAAAAAAGATTCTATAAAAAGAGATCAATATTTAAAAAAAATCAACGAAATTGTTTAAATTTCAAGCTCAAGACATTTTTGGCCATAAAGAAATTATAAAATTATACATTTTGTAACATTTCCTTGCGTCTATAAAAACACCTAACGTACTTTGTGGATAACCCCTCATTTATTTATTCATTTATTAATATTTCGCAAATTTATGAATATTATATTTAATATCAACACTAATATTACTAGGTTCTACTAATATTATTATAGGTAAATCACAAGTAATAAATGTTACAATTATCAATAAAGTAACTTACATTTTTTACATTTAATGTACTAGGTACTACAGTAAGAAATAGATTGTGCTGATAAACAGCTGTTTAGAATAAAAGCTGTTTAACATTTATGGAGAAGAAATTTTGAAAAAAAAAGTTTTGCTCAATTAAAAAAAAAGATAAAAAAATCGTATAGTTTAGTCCCTAAACTATGCTACACTGGAAAAAATGGTTTAGCTGTACGAGTGTACGTGATCAAATTCTTATAAACTGTCATATAAACAGTACTTTCATAATAAAAACGTTTCAAGTTTTCATTTTTCATACCTTTAAATTTGAAATAGTTTATGGATTTATAGTATATTTCAGAAGCAATCTAAATGTAGAAAATGAAAAAATTCGAAATTCGTTTGAATGCCTCAATAATTTATTAAAAACGACGCCTAGGCAGTTCCTAATATAGTATTTATTCTATTTGCAGATACAAATTTTATTTTACTTTCACTTACATTTTAGGATGAATTTTAATTTTTAAAAGTCAATTCAGGCGAGAGGAGGGTAAGTGGCCCGCACGGCTAAGTTAGCGCACCCCTATTTAGAAAAACAAAACTATAATATAGTTAGGCTCACGAAAATATTTCTACATCGTCTGAATTCTTGCAAAATATGTCATTGATCTTTATATTTGATCGATTTTTTTCCCGGTAACTTATCTCAAGCCAATTTTAAAAAAGCTAATATTAACCTATTTTATATATTTTATATTAAAAAATCTTCGTTCACTCAGCATGGTTAAGATATCAACCTACCTAAATCACATTTTTTCATTGAATTTGGAAGTTCATTTGAGAACATGGAAATAATGGCGATTTTTTGTGGGAATTGATGGTTAAATTCTTTAATTTAAAGAGCATGCAGATTTGAGTTAAATTGAATGCACATGAATTTCACTTACATTAACTAAATTCATTTTGAATTCAGACACTGATGAAAATTTTTTCCTTAAAAGAATGATAATTTTTGCAAATTTTTCAACTATTTGCAGGTTTGCTACAAGTCACGGAATTCCAAAAAGCCAGGGAATGTCAGGGAATGTCATGGAATTTAATACTGGTCTGGGAAAGTCAGGGTATGTCCATGAATTCAAAACTGGTCAGGTAAAGTCAAGGAATGTCAGGGAAAACTTGACAGAGTCAGGGAATTTTCAATAAACATAAGTTAAAGTCAATTTTATTATTTTCCTGAAAACTAATTTGTTTTGATTGATAATTCAACTATTCTGTAGGAAAAATTTTTTGTTTGAAAATTAATTTTTTGACTGAAATTTTAACTGTTGAATGTTTGGTTGAAAATTTATCTTCAGTTCAAAAAGCATATATTTATAGTTGAAAATTCATGCATTTTGTTGAAAATTCGTCTTTTGTGGTAGAATATTAATCTCTTGGGTAATTAATTTCGTTGGTTGAAAATTTAACTGTTCGATTGAAAATTCCTATTAACATTTAAATATTTGGTTAAAAATCCATGTGTTTGTTAAAAATTAATCTTCTGAGTTGGAAAAATAATCTTTTTTGTTAAAAAATAATTTCTTGAATTAAAAATTAATTTTCAAATTGAAAAATTATCTATTCCATTTTGATTTAACTATTGAATCTTTGGTTGAAAATTTATCTTCAGTTAAAAAATCATCTATTTAGTTGAAAATGCAGTCTTTTGTGGTAGAATATTAATCTCTTTGGTAATTAATTCATCATTTTGGGTGAAAATTAATTCCGTTGATTGAAAATTTAACTATTAAATTGAAAATTCCTATGAAAAATTAAATATTTGGTAGAAAATTAATCTTCTTGGTTGAAAAAATAATCTTTTCCGTTAAAAATTAATTTCTTGAATTAAAAATTAATTTTTAAGCTGAAAATTTAACTATTCCATTTCCTGTCGAAAAATCTTTTTTATGGAAATTAAATCTTATTTGTTAAAAATTCATTGTTTCGTTAAAAATAATTCATTACTGAAAACTTAACTATTATATTCTAAGTTGTTTTGTTAAAATATTTTTTTTCTTTTTTAGAAAATTCAACTATTTCGTTAAAAATTTATTTTTTGATTGAGGATTCATCACTGTAGTTAAAAAATCATTTCTCCGGTTGCAATTTTTACTACTTTGTTGAAAAGTTGTTTTTCGTTAAAAATTTATATTTTCGAGTTGAAAACTCAACTTTTTTGTAGGAAATTCGTCTTTTTGGCTTGAAAATTCAACATTTTGTATGAGATTTTTTTTTCTTTATTGAGAGAAAAATCTCTCTTGATGGAAAATTCAACTAGTTTTTTGAAAATTAGTCTGTTTCAGTTAATGATTCAACTAAACTGTTAAAAATTCATATTTTCTGTTTTAATTCAACTATTTTTTATTGAAAATTAAAATATTTTTTAGTGGAAATATCAAATATTACACTTTTAGTTGAGATTAACTTTTTTATCAAAAAGTCATCACTTTGGTTGAAAATTTAATTATTTTGTTGAAAAATCATTTTTTCTTAGTTGAAAATTAAGTGACTATTGTCACTATAAGTGTTTAAAATAAATTTAGAAATAAACCTTTTTTGCATTAATATTATTTATCTTCAAGATTTAAGGGTGTTTTTACACCTAAAAGAAAAATTTATAACGGTCAGGGAAAATGAAAAATTGGTGAGGGAAAAGTCAGGGAAATTTTAAAATTGGAATTTTATAGCAACACCCTGAATTTTTAAGATATGATTATTTTGTCGAATTAAAAACAAAGACATTTGGAAATACGACTTCTGTGTGCATTTTTCAAATATGAATGTGACTTTTTTAATTTCAATAAATCGACTTTGACAAAAAGCTCCTTGTGCAATAGAAAAGACAACTTCCGTAAAATTGAGAAAAACTTTAGAAGATAAATAAATATAAATATATTATACATTAATATCATAAATATCAATTTATAAAAAAAAACGAGTCCGAGAAATTGTTACTGATAGGCTGAAGAATGGGAATTCCAATGCCGTTACTTTTCCAAAAATGGGAAACGGCAGCGATAAGAAATAGCTTTTGAAAGTATCTTGTCAAAATACTAAAGCTTCCTTTTTTTCTGAGAATAAAGGGCCTTGGAAAATTTAAAGCCTTGGGTTGAAATCAAGAAAAAGAATGTTTGGACTACTGCTATACAGAGTTAGACTTTGGCCGCCTATTGACTATACATATATATGTATAATACTACCACAAAGATATACAGATACAGTATTTATTCTTCTTTTTAGACCCTTTTTTCTTATTCTATCCTATCTTGTTTTTTCCTTCGATTTTTCTTTGCCTCTCTGCAAATCGAGAGGTCTGTCTGGTACTGACTCTATGTCGCGACACTCTAAAAGCCATCCAGCCGCCCTCTTATCAGTCCTCCTCTGCCACCCTGCCGAGCACTCAAAATAGATAGCAATGAGACCCACGGGTTTTGTGGAGGTCTACCCTCTAATCTTCGAGTCCCGAACGCTAAGTGGGTTTTCGAGTTCGAGAATGTTTCAAGGACTAACCTACCTCGTCCAGCCAGCGAATTCAGACTTCTCAGTTTATTAGTCAGTTTAGTGCTCCTCTAAAAGAAAGGAGAACCTTGGGAATCTGCGATTATAGTCCTGTCGATGCCATCAACTATAAAGCGAATTAAGAGCAATTGAGAAAGATAGAAAAAAGTAGGAATAGGATAAACACTGCCCTTTTATGAAGAAACCTTTTTTTTACATTTCATTCCTAATTGGATTGTTAGTTTTTGATGCACGGAAAAAATTGATATAGCTGAATCAATGATATTTAGCCTTGATCTGGCCACAAATATCGTTGAAAATGAATGGTATTGGCATAATCTTTAAAATAGGGATTTGCAGCAAAATTTATTCATACTATTAATATTAATGAATCACATTTTTTAAAACCCTAAGTCAAAGATATTATACAGGTGAAATCAAAATGTTGGAAGTCGGAATATAGCGCTAATTAAATAGGAATAATTTTTACAGAGGTTTGAAATTTATAATTGATTTCACGGCTTACGTTCAAATTATGAAGATTCCCGTGCAGAAATTTCGCCGTGGCCCTGACCGGGCCCAGACTCGTTCATATCGGGCCCTGATGTGGAAATCGAGTCAGAGCCAGACTCATCATGAAACACGTAGCCACAGTCGAGCCATGTCTAGGGGCCCGATCAAACGCCCGATCTGCCACCGGTCTGGCCCCTATTAATTACCCGAGTCTAGCCACATCATTGAATTTTTTATTAGGAATTAAAATCCTTTAAAATAATTATAACACAATATTAAATAAAAAGCCAAATTAATAGAATTGAGCTTTATTTGGAATACACCTTAAAAATAATGAAAAATGGTTACTTTGACCTTTGCTTCCGATTACCGTCCCAGTCTTTTGCATTCCATAACTTTAAACGTAGAATTCGAAATATAACCTGAAAATTGCAACTATTTGTTTTACAAAAAAGCGCTACCGAGCGAAAACATATCAAATAATAATTTTTTGACTAAAATGAGGAAATCGAATGTTCAGGTTAGAACTTGGATCCAGTAAAATACAATTGAATATACCATTATTATTATTATTATACCATTAAGCCATTTCCCTTTCGGGGTAGGCGTGACTTGCTCGGTTGAAAATTTAATAATACCATAAAAAATTTAATACGATAAAAGACTTACCTTCGTTGATTTCGTTTTCATCACGTAAATACGGAATTTTGCTGATAGCACGATGTTTGCGAACTCGCGGTGTGCTTCTTGATTTTGGCATTTATTATTAATGTGTTAAGAATATATTATACGGTCGAACATTCCCAGCACATTTGCAACATAACAGCACGAAGGAAAACAAAAATTAAGGTTATGTTTGTGGTTATGTTACATCTAGCGCATATGGCTTTAAGATGGCGCTGCGAAGCGGCTATATGACGTCACAGTACATAGCCCGATCTGGTACGAGTCAGGGCCACAGAATTCTTCCTATCGGGACCAGATAGTACATATCGGATTTTTTTTTTAGTAGTCGGTAATCGGTAATATATATGGCGATTTCTGCACGGGTTAAAAAGGCCTGATAGAAATAAAAATACACTACCGACAGAAATTATCTACACGCCTGTTTTTTGAGTTGTTACTGATTGAATTTCACTCCTGTGAACTGACGGCTTTTTTTGACACTCGCGACATGTTTTTGTAACTCGTCTCCGGTTCGGTACAGAGGGTCGTTTCAAAAAGGCCCTCAGTCCACACTAGTCACGAAATGTACTATTCCTCATAGAGGAAGCTTTGTCATGGTTTTTCATTGGCTTACCTTTTTTGATGACAGCTTACCATTTGCCATCCATAAAGTCATCAGCGTTTAAAATATATTGCATACATCTTTCTACGTATTTCATATGAAGTTTGTAAAATTAATTAGGAAATCTACCATTAATTGATGCAGGGAAAGCTAAACGGTGCTAACTCCAATCACCCTAATTTTACAGGAGAAGCGAAAAACCTTTCCAGAGGGAAAAATTACAACCGATTGAGTAAATCAATTTTTCTATATATAAGTGGATGGATCAGTTTAATAACCATTATGTGAAAAATTAGATGGTGCTACATGTGCATGTAATAATCGAATGGGAATGGCGATGGACTTAGCACCGTTTACCTTCCTCTGGTATTATAGATAAGAAAAGTATATAAATCTTTTACAAAATCATCTGAAACACATATTTTCATTCATTTCACCCATAAATAACACAATTAAACAATAAAAGGGAAAATTTATAGTATTATTACAATATCTTTTTATTTTTGATAATAATATCTCCAATTTTTAAATACTTGTCAAAATTCTATAATAACCGTTGCATTGTTTCATTCATTCATTTAGTTTCAATTCTTTGAAAATTTTAAAATATTTGAATATATTTAAATACTAAATTTGAGAGTATAACATTTCAAAACCCTAATTTTCTCATACTGAAATAGGTGTAAGAAAGAGAGAAAGTATGATTTTTGAAGCAAACTCAGTATCATCAAAAAGTGGACTTAGTGTCGTTTATAGCTTTTCCTGCTTCAATTGAAAGGGGTACTTTTTTACTTCAAATACAAAAAAAAAATTTTGAGCTACCCTAATAGACATATAGAATTCTTGAAAATAAGAATAGAATAAGAAGTGATACAAGGGGAAAAAGTTTTAATACCTTTCTATCCGTTTTCAAACAAAGATATTTGATCTATTTTGGCGAATTGATTTTCGAATTCTAAAATTTAGATAAGAATAAAAATAAAAATGTATTAAGTTGTAGAAATGCAATTCACAAATGAAGGTTCGCGGGGAAAAAGATCAGTCAAATTTTGTAAATTATCGACAATGACGATTTAAGTTTCGATCGTTTTTTAGGCGTAGGGGCCGTACTTAAATTATGTAACAGCTCAGGGTTCTGTGTAAATTTGTTACGATTCCATTCTTTAAAAAAGGGGGGGGGAGGTCTGTAGAGGGCCATTAATCCGTTAAGTAATTTAAGTAAAAATCCTTACACAGGACTCTCAAATATAAAAGAAAGTAATATTCTTGGTTTTTAAAATCTTTATTTAACAATATTAAATGAAAAAAACGAAATTTTTTAAATTTATCAATTAATATTAAAATGTGTACGGACCTCGCGTTAGGGCCGCTGCTTGGACTCTGATCGTTTTCCCTCCCGACAACCGATATCTTTCACCTTTATTTTTACTGAAACTTTTGATCAAATTTCTGAATTACGATGTACGTTTCAAATCTTTCGGTAATGAGATGTAAGATAAAAATGTTATCTAATTCTTTTCAAAAAGTGGACTCTGATCGCTTTTCCCTGCGACCCTTAAAATGTTTTTATTATCGAAGATACTTAAATGTTGATTTCAAAATTAATTTAAAGTCGATGACCGTATAGAGTTTGTACGCGCATAGAAACTATGAACGACTATCACTCTTGCATTAATAAATCAGACAGGAAACGACTCGTCGATTCCTGCACCTTTTTCTATTGTCTTGAGCTACATATTAAATGTATCGACGTACATTTACGGAACCTTTGAAAAGAAACCAGTTTTTATTTTCACATTCGTTAGATTTAAAAGAAGATATAAGTTACATACATATGTGTTACCATTCAATGACAAATTAAAGATCTGATATATTTATCTCAGCACATCTCAGTTTTTTGTGAAATTCAATTCTCTTGAGTGTGAGAAATTTATGAATGAAATATAAAATCTCGTTTTAGGAAACGAACCGGTTTTACTCTTTCAATAAATAAAATCTTCTGTATGAAACACTTATTAAAAGAGCAATAACTATTATCTATATTATACATATTAATAGTTATAAGAAAGAGCTGTAAAATAAGTGAACATTTATATTCAGTAATCAGTTCATGATTCATATTCCCTGGGAGTTCATTATTCCATAATATAACTGTAATGATTAATGATTTTGTGAGTTGTTACTGATTAATAATAATTATTAATTAAAAGTTCGTATCTTAAATTCTTTAGTCGGTGCGCACATAAAAAGGCGTTAATTATAGAAGCGGCGCGATTAAAACGAGTTTATCAAAGTCTTGAATTTTTTATTGTGTTTTTTTTCTTTTTTGTTTTTCTCTTGCCAAACGTTCAACGTATCTCTAAAACTAATGAGCGCAACCCGAGTCACGATTTATTTATCAGCGGATGGACGTTTATACTATTAGGATGGAGAAAATTATCGCGGACACGAGAAACAAATCCGCGGAATCGAGTGTAAAAAATTTGTGGATTCGATGTGGGATGCTGTCCTCATGTCAATTTGGAATGATATAGAGGGGAAGAATATGGTCATCAAAGAAGGCATAATTCAACAGTAGGAACGAATTACCAAATAAAGGAATAATATTTTTTTTATCTTTATTTTAAATGTATAAATTAATTATATGTCAAGTGACATATAACATCATTTTTTTAAGCTTAAATAATTAAAAACGCAATCTTTCAACACAATTATTACTATGTTAAGCGCAATTATACATAATGGATCCATTTGGCTGTAACTATCTGCCTATGTGGTGGATACGCACTTTTAAGTTTAAATAGTTAAATCGTCCTAATGAATAAAGTTTGAGTTACGAGGAATTTTGATTCAGGTCGACTCATCACGTTCAAATTCGAAAATTTTCAGCCGAAAATTTGTATACTTGCCGAGACAAGCCAATTGGATTTCAATTTCATTATAAAAAATTAGGGTCGGACATTTTTGGGTCCTAGGGGGGTATCAAACTTAAAAATATATTCTATTTATGAGATAGCTAACAAATAATTAGTATTCGCTCTAAGACGCCCCAAACTTGTTTAAAAGGACTTTATGGTGCCCAAGTTTATTCGAGCCATCCTTAGACCATTTTTTTATTCTTTGAAAAGAATATAAAATATATTGCTCAGGGAAATAGAGAAATAGTCCTGATAGATATTAGGATGAATCGGACTTGACATCTGGAATAAAAGTGGCCCAAAATCTTTGGGGGTGGTTTAGATCAAAAAATTTTATTTGAAAAAAGGAATAAAAAAACATAAAAATAATTATTCTGAAATGTTCATTAACCTAACACGGTGTGTCTCGACTGACATCGACCCAAAAGACCTTTTACAACTTGTTTTTCTTCTAATTTAATTTCTTTGATACCCCACGATAATTTTAAGACCAAAGAGAAAAAAATATTTAATTCAAATTAATTTAATTTCCAGCAAATCTAAAAAAATGTTCTATCTCTCATACATCCGAAGTTACAGCAGCCTGAAGAATACCTCCTTCAGGTCTTTTACGTTGAGGCAGGAGGGGAAGGTGGGGCAGTACGGTGTACCTTAATTTTCTCCCTCTTGGTGACGAAATAAGCCTTCAGTTTAGTAATATCGTGCAAACTTCTATTTAAAAATAATTAATTAGGAAAAAAGTTTTGCCTGTTTTTTTCTCGAAATGTGCGAATTACACTGTTTGGTTTTTAGTGAACTGGATGGAATGTTCTAATATTGATTTAATGTGAGAAACATAGAAAACAGAAACAAATTATATTGAAAGATGGACTAAATTCCGATTTAAAAAAAGATAGGTATAAAAGGTGACTTAAAATTTTATTTTCTCAATGAAACATTGAACAACTTCGATTATTTGTGATATCAAACGCAAAGGTCACACAAAACAGGAAAATGTCGATTATTTGCAAGACGGGGTGGTACATCGTTTCGCCCCATATGCACTCCATTTTGCCCCACCTTCCTCTACTTGACTTTTATGAAAAAACCAAGACAGGACTCGGATTTTTTAGCGAGCAAGCAATGAAATCTGTCTACCGTGATTTCAAAACTGGACAAAATATAAAGTACATCAAAACCATCCAGACTATACTTATTATAGGCATGTTACAACGGGCTCTCTCTCAAAACAATAGTCTATTCATTTTAAAAGCCGTTCATTACAATTATAAATCTTATAATAAATGTTTTCTGTTCATAATTTCTTGGACTTTTTATTTCATTTAATTATTTCAAATACTGACCAAAATTGGACCAGAAACAAGTTACGCTGGGACTCCGGTTTACCGGGAGTTTCGGGGGTGGCCTCAATGATCTTCACGGTATATCGGGGTTCTCCGAACCGCTCTCCTTCTTCTTGCTTGTATCTTCTTATAGTGCCGAACCGTAAACTGCGCAACTCCGCTGACCTTGCAAACGCCTCTCTCTCCCTTTGGAACACCTCATCCAGTATATCGGGTTCCGGTGAACCGAAGTCCCAGTGTATTTCGAAAAAACTCATTGCCTGACAAAATTTCATGCAAAATATTAATTTTCAGGACGCTGTAACTTTAGACGTATGAGAGACAGAACATTTTTTCTAGATTTGCTAGAAATTAAGTGCACTTCAACTTATATATCAGTGTAATTTTCATTTACGATGCACAGGAAATTGGCCAATTTAAAAAAACTAAAATTCAAAAAATTTTCAGACAAATTTCTCACTAACAAATAATTTGTAAAGGCCATATCTACCGAACTACAAGAGATATAATATTCTTTTTTTTTTAGTTTTACGGGAAATTCTACACACTTAAATTCTTATTAAAGGTGGGTTTCCGTATGGATCAATGGATCTTAGGGCGCCCTTTCCTAATGCGCGAAACCCGACGCGCGACAGTAGGGACCCCAAAGGCGGCTGTAAATCGTGGAGACTAGCAGTCTAGCCGCCCAGCTGACGCGACTTGAGTTTGATTTAAAATTAATAGAATTTGTCCTAAAATTTTTGAAGATATAAAAATGAAATTCAATGCTTATTTAAAAAATTTTGTTTAATCTATAAATTATAAAAATTCCTATTTATTAATCGCAGGCTTCACAATCTTTTCCCAAAATACAAAATATCCAACGTATGGCTAAAGTATGTCCAACGTAATTTTGAAATGTCTAAAATGTTTGAAGATTTAAAAATGAAATTCAACGTTTTTTTGAAATTTGTTTATTTCAGCTATAAATTATAAAAATTCCTATTTATATTATCGCAGGCTTTACAATGTAGAAAATTCGTTTTTTTTGTGTTGGAAATTAATATTTTTTGTTACAAGTTTGATCTTTTTTGGTAAAAAGCGGCAACTGTTTGGTTAAAAATTCTTGTATTTTCGTGTAATTTTCGTCGTTTTCACTCCTCTTGATGGAAAGTTAATATTCTTTGTTTAAAATTCTTGTTTTTGGTTCAGAATTCAACTAATTTTGCTTCAATTCAACTAGATAAAAATTCTTTTTTTTTTGTTGAAAACTATTTCTTTAAACCAAACAAAAAAAGAAAATCCATCTAATTGGCTTGAAAATTCAACAATTGTGTACAAAATTATCCACTCCATTTTTGGTTGAAAATTTATCTTTTTTGGCTTGAAAATACAACTATTTAGTTGGAAATATTCAAGAATGAAAAAATATTAACACAGTGAACTATTTGGTTAAATATTAAAGTGTTATGTTGAAAATGTATGTATTTTGTTGAAAATTTGTCTTTTGGTTGAAAATCAATTTTTTGGGCCCATATGAAAACCCACCTTAAGACTACTTTAGACAGAGAATGTTCTGAAAAGGAGAAATTGTGCCCGGACCCAATACTGGAAAAAAATTGTTACCAGCCCTGTCACATTTCAAATTTGTTAAAAAATACTCTAGGGGAGGGACACGTGAAAAAGCTAAAAACTGACTACATTATTACACAAAAGGAATGCTTAATGTAATTTTTTAAAACTTTATCTAGATGAATTCAGAAAGTGGGCCACCATATGTACTGAAATCTCTTTAAAAGGTTAGAAAATGGTCTAGGAACATCGAATAAACTTCAGAAGATGTGAATATTTCAAACTGCCAAATCAGCCTTAGTTTAACAAACACTTCAAAATGATTTTTTTTACGAGCTTTCATTCCTTTTTCTTCATTCCACACTGTATACAATATAAAAAGTAAAGCATGATGGATAATGAAGTCAACACGCAAATAACATTTTTTGACCTGAACCACTCACATGGACTTTGGGCCTCTCTTACACCAGATCTCAAGTCCTATGTGTACTAATAATATACTCGTCGGGACTGGTCCTAAAAAGTATCGCTTGACTCCCCATTTTCGCAAGCAACATATAAAAGAATTTTAAAAATTGGTGAAAAACGGCCAGAATAAGTTCGTAAGTGTGGTTTAGGGTTTTACAAATATTTGAGCAATTTACTTCATTAATTAAATTTTTCTCATTAAAATTGTAATTGCCTTAATCTCAAAGCCTAAATATTTCTAAATGTTATGTAGATTATCTGCAAAATATGATTCCTTAAAATAGACAATATTAAGCAAATGTTTTCCTTAAAAAAGAACCTATACAGTGATGAGATATACACCGTTGATAGAATTTACGATGATGAGTATATACACTGAACCTGCTTAAGCTCAAGAAAGTAACCAAAAGTCACTATAAATTACTGATAAGTTACCATAAATTTTCGAAAATTTGGGAAATTTATAGTAACTTATGAGTAATTTACAGTAACTTTTTGTACACAAACACGGCGCGTGTATATTCATCATCGTCAGTTCTTCAACACAGTAAAACCTACTTCAGTAGCAGAACTTACTACTTACTTCAAAACTTACTGCAAAAAACTGCCTCTCTATTCTTTTCTATTCCATTTTACCATATATAGAATCCCATAAAAAACGGAGGAAAGAAACATAAATAAAATAAGGTAGGTACAAAATTGGTCTATGGTCAAGAAATTCTGCATTCCTATGAGATTTCCTTGTCAGTGAATATTGCTCGAGGAAAGAAGGGTGAGCAATAGTATAATTAACGACGTTCAGAAATCTTCCAATTACCCTCAACTGATCGATTAGCGAGGATAATTGGAGCTAGCCGCAAATAAAAAAATCAGTTTCGCACCTCAGACAAGACTTGTTAAAAGTCTCGTACGCCGTACATGCATATACGTTTATATTTTATATACATACATGCTCCTGTCTGCTTCCTGTCATCCGTCGCCATACCACGGTGTCGATGAATACCGAACAAGTCGAACCTACATCGCCATAATAATTATAATTGTAGATCGCACGCGAAAGATAAATGCATCTATATTATTTTTGATCGAAATATAGTAGGAAATTATCAATCACCTTCATCATCCAGTCGCGATAATTTCAATCTAAAATTAACGGTCATCACTCAATTAAAATATTAAAAAATGGCATATTTAAGAACTTTAGAGTACAAAACTTAAATTTTCAGTGTAAACCGGTTACAGAATTTTCAAATTTAAATATCTCAAATTGAAACTTTTAAATTGGTACGATTTCACACTGAAGCAAATAATCAGTAATTACTGATTTCAAACTAAAAATGTTAAAAATTGAAAATATTAAGTAAATATTAACAATTAAATATTATTTTATGAACTTTTAAAAAAGCATATTCAAAAGTAACCAATTTCTTTCAAATATGTACTGTTAAACTGACTAATTCTTTAAGAAGAAAATTAGAAACACAATATTAACAAGTTAATCTGTATACAAAAATTTATTTTTGAAACAAAAAGGCTAAAAAACATTGTAAATCCAAAAATCAGTTGTTTTGAAAAAACCCAATCAGAAAGTCCAATATATGCAAAAAGAATTGCATAGAAAGACCCCAAAATATGTTTCCAAACAACTTTGTAATCGGCTCATTAGAGACAAGTATATAACAAGAGGAAAAAAGAGGGAGAGAATAAGGTAAGAGACAACCAAGCCATCCTCACTCTCTTATCATTTCTCTTTCTATTAACAGAAATTCTCCAGAAATGCTCATAAGCTGAATATTTTTTGAAATTTAAAAAAATTGAAATGTTTAAAATTGAAACAATGAATAATGAATGTTGATAATTTATAATGAAAGTTTCAAGGTCAAAGCTGAACACCCGTAAAATTAACTAAATTTCAATTTAAGGTAGGTAGGGTTAAGGGTATTTAAATTACCGAGGGGGAACGCTTTGTCGAGCAGTCGAGAAAACAATTGATTTCTTTTAAACTAAAACTTTAATATGTTATTTGATGTTATGCCGAAGAGCGAAAGCTTTTAAAACAAAAAATAAAGGAGCAGTAGTTCAAAAAACTTAACATCGGCTTCACATAAAAGTTTGATATGCTATTTTTTCAAAGAAGTAATTAAATAAGTTTCAATCACGAAGCTTCTGAATCATAAATAATTCAGTTGCTTTTAATTAAAAAATTTGTAATTAGACAGTTTCAAATTTGAATAATTTTATAACAACTTCAACGCTTTTGAGTTTAAAGTTTAAAAATTTTGTTATTACGATCGTGATAATGTGGAATATTTCTAAATTAAAACGTTTAACATTACAATTTCAAATTGTGAGTTTTTAAAGTATTAGCAGCGATACAACGAAAATTTTCCAACTTTGGCTCAAAATTGTTAAGAAAGCATGAATCTTGTTGTATGTGTTTTTCACTGAGAAAGAAAGCTATTGAATAAAAAGTACGCACTTTCGTGCTTTTTCAAAAAAAAAAGATTCTATTGTTTCAAATGAATATACGCGGTTTGTCCGGAAAGTATCCCACCTTGTGCTCTAACTTTGTACCTAATTGTGCTATTATTAAAAACAGGTATTTTTCATTTAGGGGGACCTTAGTGAGGCCCCCTACAAAGTGATATGGACATCTAAATCTTTATTCGACTAGTGTACGCAGTTGCGTAAACGCCTAACCACGTACGCTTCGAATTCCAGGATGACGGAAATCACCGAACAAAGAGTATGCATTAAATTTTACCAAAAACTTGGTAATTCATACTCGAAAACCATCGTTATGATTCAGAAAGTGTGTGGTGATGAGTCTATAAATGGAAAGTGACCCTCCCTTTGGCAGGCCCGCATCGGCCAAAACGCTTCAAAATGTGGAACGAGTGCGAGTGTTAATTAATTTAAATCGCCTTTGAACAGTGAGAGAGATACAGAAAGTGCTCGGAATTTCAACAATTATTGTTTCAGAAATATTGAGTCAAGATTTGGGGATGAGCCACGTGACTGCAAAATTCATTCCACGGCTGTGGACAGAAGACCAAAAGAATTTATTATCGAGTGGAACTTGCGGAAGTCGCCCAGAACAAATTTGGAATCAATGATAAATAACCTAGAAATGTTCAAAAAGGTTATTACTGGGGATGAGTCATGGGTTTATGCTATGGCTGTGAACCGGAGATCCCCGAGAGTGAAGAAAGCGCGCCAGTCTGAGCGACATCAAGGCAATACTCACCACGACAACGCACCTGCCCATTCATCGCAGCTTATTCATCAATTTCTGGTGAAACACGGCCTTACCAAACTTCGGCAGCCCTCATACAGTCCTGACATGGCTTCCTGTGATTTCTGACTGTTTCCCAAATTTCCCAAAAGAAAAACGATTTTAAAACCTACAGGAAATAAAACAGAATGCGACGAAGCAGCTGTTAGGTATTCCGAAAGGCGACTTTAAGGAGTGCTTCCGAAAGTGGAAGGATCGCTGGAAGAAGGTTGTGTTTTCCAATGGAAAGTACTTTGTACTGTCGTCATTGGCCAGAATTAACTCTTACTCCTGGTACACCACAAGGTCGGATACTTTCCGGACAGACCTCATACTATGGAATTGACAGGTTCAATGTTGAGCCGAGATAAATAATTATTACTGTTTTATTGAATATTTATTTGAATCAATATTATCTGCTTTTGAACGGATGGAAAAGTGTGTACTTCTGATTCAATAGCATTTGTTTCTCAGTGTTTGTGATCTGATAACAGTTTAAAGGTGCAAATATTTTGCTTAACGCGCATAATTTTCTTTTACATTCAACATATTTAAAAATAACATTATTTAGTTTTTATTTTGATTTTGCGAGGGGGGGAGTCCCATTGTATCGAAATCTGTAAAGAAAGCATTTAAAAAATGCAATTTAACAAAATGTCGACCGTTTGTCACCAAATAAAAAATTGTGATTTTCACAAAAAAATACCCGAGATACTGAAAAAAATCCAGAAGCAGCATTTTTACTTACAATGAGTTCTACGAAAAGTTCCTGTCCTAGTTTTTCGATATTTTACGCCAAAAATTGTTTTAAAAAGGCGTGCACTTATTTTTTAAATACAGTATGACAGTATTTTCCAAAATAGTTTACCTAGATAATTAAATTTTTCTGTTTGATTTTGATGGAGGGTTTCTCATTGTTTCAAAATCAACAGAAAAATATTTAAAAATTACAGTATACACTTATCTCAGCAGGATAATTATGCCCAGCAGGAAATCGATATTTTCACAATATAACTTGATATATTTTGTGATGTCATATTGAAATGAAAATAAAACAATGGCGACCGTTTTTTTGAAAATCAAAGCTTTTTTTAAATAAGCGATTTACCGGAAAATGTCAAAAACAAAATTCTTCAATCTGAAAAGTTCTACATAAAGTTTTTCTTTAATTTTTGCTTCCTCATAAAGGAAGCATTGCCATGGTAACCATTTCGGAAATAATTAATTTGTTTAAATGAACGTTCTCAATTAAAAAATATCTAATAAAATTTTCTCAGCACTGTCCGGATGTGTGTGCCTATGTGCGTGAATGCCACACTTTTTTGTGAACACGATAACTTGAAGACGGTTGCAGATAAGTTGATAAAATTTGGAGAGCATCAATTAAATTTTTTTCGCATTTTATAATATTTCAAAATTTATTATTATTATTATTATTTATGAGAAGTTGTAGGCTCCGGAAGCTACGATCATGGTTCTTTAAAAGCAACCAATCACGACGCAACTGGAACGTGTACGTCATCCGCTTCTGCTCCTTCTGTCCTAGAAGGTAAGCAAGAGCGGGAAATTTACGCGAGACAACATCGGGCAACACTGTTCCTTGCAGTCAGGTCTCTAGCCGCGGATGATCTTACGCGGCAGACGGGTCAGTTAGAGATGAAGGTTTCACCTCTGGATACTTTTTTAGAGCTACCAATCTTTGTAGAATGTTATGAGGAACAGTGTTGACGGACTAGATGAAGTGATCCCAGAAGAACAGCCTTTTGCATCCGGTTCGCGATGGAATGAGCCTGACGCTGGCAAGCCGGAATCTTTTGGATTTGGCTAATGAATGAAGCTTTCATACCTCCAAGACAGCCGATTATGAGCATTGCAAGATGGACTTTGTAGCCTTGGTACAGCCTGCTTAGCTCAAAAAGAAGTGCTTGATATTTCGCCTGTTTTCTTTCCTCCTTTGCCGTGATATTACCATCGGCTGGTGCCGAGAATTCAATCACGTAAATGATCTTGGTCTTCAGAAATTGGAGAACAATATCAGGCTTCGTAGCACTGATATGTTGAGTGGCGGAGAGTGAGAAATTCCAGAAGATCTTACACTGATCATTCTCCACAACGGACTCAAGTTCCCCCTGGGTGCATGGCAAGACTGGTAATAGATCAACACCATAGAAGTGCCAAAGATGGTAGTATAACACTTTTTGAACAGCATTGTGTCTCTGTATATACCCGTAGCATGCATACTTCGAGCATCCACTGAGAACATGTCCAAGTGTTTCTGACTCTTGCTTGCACGCTCGGCAGTTGGTATCGCCTACAGGTACATTCATTAGGCACTCGCGGTAAACTAAGGTGTCTATAACGCCGTCTTGACAGGCAAAAATAAATCCCTCAGTCTCCGATCTCAATCCAGCAGACTTGAGAAACTTGTTGGACAGACCCATCGATAGCTCTTCTCTACGTATAATGCCGTAGAATTTATCGTGAAGGGGCTTGTCAGAATGTTCTCTTAGTAGTAGCGAATGTTCTGGTTCCTGTACACGATTTTTCAGTATCAAAGGTGTTAGTGATGCTAGGCCATGTGCAGTGTCGCTGGAATCAAATGGGAGACCAAGCTCCTCTGCGGTCCTATCTGCAGCACGGTATAGAAACGCCGCAGCATTGACGACTTCATGTTGATGTACGAGTCACATAAGAAAATATGTGCTATGTAGAACTGAGCAGCCTGTAGCCAGAACCGTTCTTTGATGAAGACACTCCAAGCTTAGCAAGCCTATACCCCCTTTATCTCGAGGGAGGTACATTCGAGGTACGGAGGATCTACAATGATGACTTCGATGGATTGCCATCATCTTGCGTGTGCTTCGGTCAAGTTGCTTCAACTCATCGACGTTCCATTTTACTGCACCAAACGTGTAGAGCAGTATAGAAATGGCCAGCATATTGGTCACCTGGACCTTATTCTTTCCAGATAATTCGGAAGCCCAAATTTTTCTCAGAATTTGGCGATACCTTTTTCTAAGGGCCGTTTTTAACACACGCACATTTTGGGTTTCCGCTTGCGGTATTGCAAGATATGTATATGTTTCTCCATTACCAAGATGTTGAATGGTATTTCCGCCTAGGAGTTGAACTTCCTGATCGTCACGCGATGATGTAGTTTCTAGTCTTTCTTGGTGTAGGTGGACGCAAGCACACTTGTCCAGTTCAAAGCTCATGCCAATCGCTTCCGAGTACCTATTTGCCGCCTCCACAAGGATTTTAAGGTCCTCTGTCAAGGCAGCAAACAGTTTGAGGTCGTCCATGTATAAAACGTGGTTGACCTTATATTCTCTTCTGTTCGGCGGGCCATATACGTATCCAGATCTTTTGCCTCGGAGCGCAATAGATAGAGGCAAGAGGAAGATGCAGAAAAGTATCGGACTTAGAGAGCCTCCTTGGAAGACCCGCCTCTTATATGTGATAGTCACTTGTCTTTTGTCAGATGTTATGACAAATTATTATTATTATTATCTCATTTTTGTCTCAGGCTTAAGATGGTTACAGTCCCATATGTCGAAGGCATTTTTTGGAAGAGTTGGATTATTGAATAGTTTGCACAGGGCTCTCCCGGTATTATTATTATATATGTATACCATTAAGCCATTTCCCTTTCGGGGTAGGCGTGACACTACCCGATTCGGGTAGTGTTTCTAGGTTGATAACTTGTAGTAAATAACTACAAGTGTGGGCTCACCACACCCACGATGTGCCAACAGCACTCAGTTTTCTCGAATGGTCACCCATCCAAGTGCTAACCGCGCCCAACGCTGCTTAACTTCAGTGATCTGACGAGAACTGGTTTTTTCAGCGTGGTATGGCTGTTGGTATATAATTATAATAATAGCAATTTACAATTCCAGACGCATTGATTGACCTAATTCTATTTTTGTATTTTTATGGTATGTGGGGGACCATGTCAGAGCACTCCCTAATATTTTATTTAGAAAGATTTTCATTATTAATTTGAAATAATTTTAAACAAATGATTATATCTTCTATGAGGAAGCAAATATATTTGCTAATTAATCATAATGAGGAAGGGGGATCGAATTCACAGCTAGATTTCATATTTGGAACCAAAAAATGTTTGAATAAAAATAAATTTTTGGAATTACTAAAAAACGGTACAGAAAAAAAGGAAAGGAGCATTTAGAGAACTCTTTGAAAGAAACAATTGTGCCTTTGTACCTTTTTCCATAGCTCGTACTTACATTTTTCCGGAAACACAAAAAAGGTTTATTTTCAGAAATACTGTCATTATTTGGTTCTTCTTCTTTATTTATTTATACTCTCTCCCTTTTACGGGTTTGAGAGTCTTTACATAACCATTACATGTATTCTTACAAACAAGCCTTATACTATCTTATTAACTATTCGCTACATATCGTCTTAACTTATTTTTCTTATATCTAAACGCTTGCGACTTTGCCCTGGGCTTCCATTTCCTCTTACCACTATCAATCTCATAATTGGATTCTACCCCGCAACACTACTTCGTAATTCTCCTTCTTTAGGAGTCATTTTTTGGCTTTTTCCCTACCCTGTGCCACCAGCTCTCTCTCTCTCTCAGGTCTTCCAGCTTCTTCATCCATTCCTCCCCCTGACCGTTTTCATTCAGAATCCATTTCATTCTCTCTTCTATGCTCTCCCCTCCCCCTTCGTAACCTGTACACCTCTCTAACACATGCAACCATGTTTCCTGCTCATACTTACACACTCTACACACATTCTCTTCTTCATCCATCCAATACCTACATGCTCTTACACCCTCTCCCATTCTGAATCTCACCACTCTATTCCATTTGCTTTCCTTTTTAATCTTTTGCAGGTACTCTGGCTCCCCCTGCCTCTTCACCATTCTATACCAGCTGTTGTACCTTGAATCAGCGATTTTCCCCCACCTTTCCTCCCCTTGTCTTGCCTTAATCTCTTCCTCTATTTCCTTCCACTCTCTGCCCCTAACTTGCATTCCACATTCAAACCTCATTACATATCTCTCATCCTCCCATTTTGAACGTCCCACGTTGCCCCTTCTCTCTCTTTATCCATAACCTCCCGGGCACACGCTTGTGCAATTTTGCTTCCTTCTCCCCTTCTTAGTTTCTCTTCGAAGTTCCAAGCTCTTTTCACTTGCTTCACCACCATTTTTTCCCGTCCTATTTCTTCCCTCAGCATATAACCTGGACAGTTATAACTCACTCCCATAACCCATCTCAAAAATCTCTCCTGCAAACTTTCCACTCTCTTATGTTCTTTCCATCCCCAAATTTCCACTCCATAGCTTAATACTGACCATACTAATACATCAAACATCCATACTCTCATCTTCCAGTCATCCTTAAACCTTCTTTTTCCTATACCCCATACTTGTCCCATTACTTTACTCGCGCATTCTAATCTCTTTCTCACCTGCAGGTCGCTTCCTCCTCTAGTTTCGAACCAAAATCCTAGGTAGCAAAACTCATCCACCAACTCCAACACCACGCTATTTATCTTCCATTCATACTCTAATCTTCCCCTTTTATTTCTGAAACACATCATCTTAGTCTTGTTCACATTCACAGTTAAACCCTTTTCTCTCACATAGTCTTCGAACACTCTCATCAACAGATTCATACCTCTTTCATCATCCGCTACTAGCACTACATCATCTGCATATGCTAGTGAGTACACTTTGCCTGTTCCTAACGTTGTTCCCCCTTTCCCTTTCCTCTCCAACTTCTCCTCTAAATCTGTCAGAAGAATACTAAACAGAAGTGGGCTCAACGGACACCCTTGCCTGAGGCCCCTTCCTGTCCAGAATTCCTCTCCTTTCTTATCTCCTATCTTCACCCTTATCTTAGTTTCCACGAATATTTCTTTTATCCTCTCTATTAATCCTTCGTCTACTCCTCTCTCTTTCATGGCTGCCCATAACACCCTCCTGTTAACTGAGTTAAATGGTGATTTAAAATCGACAAACAGTGCAACTAGTTTTCCTTTCTTTCGCCCTAGGTTTAATTCCTATTGACTAGATAGTTGAGCACGTAGATGTTATCTATGGTTCCCATCCCCTTTCTAAAACCCGTTTGATTGTGTGGTATACTTCCTTTTTCTTCCACCTGTCTTTCTAACCTCCGTCTAAGCACTTCCGCATAAATTTTATATCCCACCGACATGAGTGTGATCCCTCTATATTCCTCTGCCCTTTTTCCCTCTCCTTTCTTAATCAACGGTACTACCAGCCCTGTCTTCCATTCCTCCGGCCACCCTTCTCCTTTCCATACCTTATTGCAAATCTTCTACATCTCTTCTCTCACTCCTAATCCCCCATATTTCAGTGCTTCATTTTCCAAGCCATCTCCTCCTGTTCCCTTATTTCTTTTCAACCGATCAATCGCCTCATTCACCTCTTCCCTACTAATCTCGTTTGCGCTGTCCTCGTCTCGCTCTACCGCTTTTCTTCCTTCTCCCTTTACCCTATTTTCCACCCCTCCTAACAGTCCCTTGAAGTGCTTCGTCCACTCTTTCATTCCTATTTCTTCATTTATGCCCTTCCATCCTCCTCTTTCCCTGTTTATCACTTCCCATTCCCTCCCTTCCTTTACAGCTTTCTCTACCTCTTTCATGTACCTTTCTTTCACTTTCTGTCTTTTCTCCTTTATCATTTTTTCGTGTTCTCTCTTTCTCCTGTTGAGTTCTCCTTTTTCCATTTCCCCTTTCCTTCATTTTCTTACACTTTCCTTCATCCTATCTTTACTTTCCCTGCATTCATCGTCCCACCAACCTCTCCTAAATCCCCCTTCTTCTTCTCTTGGTCTCACCTCTTCACTTACTTTATCAATCACTCCTTTGAGATTTTCTAGCAGCTTGTCTACTCCTTCCTCTTCCAAACATCCTATTTCCTCGTTTTCTATTTTGTCTCTAAATTCTCTTAACTTTTCCTCCCCCAAGTGTCCATTTTCAATTTATTTTCCCTCTTTCCTTCCCTCTTTCCCCTACCTCGCTTTGGTCTACCACCTCTCATTGTCGCAATCACCGGAAAGTGCTCTGAGCCTATCACGTCGCCCACTTCCATTTTAACCATCAACTCCTGATTCTTTCTTCTGCCAGAATGTAATCTATGACGGTGTCTCCTATACCCGCGTACGTATATTCCCCTTCTTCATCCCCCTTGGTATTGCCGTTACAAATGAACCATCCCGCTTCTCCCAACAAGTCCAGAAGCCTCCTACCCTCCCGATCCGTTTCTTTTTGCTTCGAATTTCTCATGAACATCTCCTTTTCCCTATCCCATACCTCTCCTCCTTGTTCCCCGGTCCATGCATTCAAGTCCCCCACTATTAGGACCAAACTCTCATCTTTTTCCTCTGTCCATTTCCTTACTGTTCTCCATCCTCCCTCTTCTCCTCTTCTTCTGTACACGCATACTACATCCATAATAACTTTTCCTAATTTTATTCTTCTAACCATTTTTCCATCCTTTTCTTCTATATACTCTCCCTTTTCTTCCTCTACCACCAGTTCCTTTCTTACCCCTGACACCATGCCACCCATTCCTCTCCCTTTTACATGCTCCTTTCTCGCTGCTTGCATCTTCCACTCATATGTATGTATGTATACCATTAAGCCATTTCCCTTTCGGGGTAGGCGTGACACTACCCGATTCGGGTAGTGTTTCTAGGTTGATAACTTGTAGTAAATAACTACAAGTGTGGGCTTACCACACCCACGATGTGCCAACAGCACTCAGTTTTCTCGAATGGTCACCCATCCAAGTGCTAACCGCGCCCAACGCTGCTTAACTTCAGTGATCTGACGAGAACTGGTTTTTTCATCGTGGTATGGCTGATTGCTTTCGGTAATATTCTTTGCATGCCTTTCCATTCTTTCTCATCTACCCACGTCTCACTCATCATTATCACATCCCACTTCTGCAATTCTCCCCAAAATCCTTTGTCCTTGTTTTTTAATCCTGAAACGTTCCAGAACGCTACTTTCACGTCGCCCTTATTGCATTTATCATAATTTAATTTTCAATTAAAAATATTTTGTTTCGATTTCGAAATAATGTGAAACCTCCAATCAGAATCCCAGAATTGAAAAGAAAAACTTAATTACCTTCATTATTTTGAAGAATGCCCGATGATCAAACAAAATTTTGGAATAGATTTATTGCACTACATATATATTTTTTTTGTAGCGCATGAGGCAATGTGAGAACCAACCATCTGAAATCGAGTCTAAAATAAAAGAATATATATTTATATACTATATTTATATACTATAATGTAGTCAGTAGTAGTATTAGTTCGAGAGTGAAGGCAGCTTAAAAGCTTATAAATACACCCCATCTAGAGCAACAGCCCCTATCCAAATAAAACCGAGCCAAGCGTTGCTTAACTTCGGTGATCGAACGAGAGGCCTAAAACAATTGCATGTTTCCGAGCGGACACAAAATATTCCAGAATTGTATATTTGGAAGAGATAAAAATGAATAAGTTACAGGAAACCAGTACGAGGTGAATATAAAAACACGGAAAAAACTCAGGGTACGAAATGTCGCAGGTAATCGGTCAAGCAAGGTAAACGCTAGGTGGGTATTCAAAACTGAGTTAAAGTTTTCGTGGTGAATCGCAGACATCTCCGGCGGAATCCGCTAGAGGCAGCATGTTACAGACCTGTAACCACGGAATGTTTACCTCAGCTTGGAGTAATCAGCTGACTGTTACCCTGCCTGAACGATTACCTGCAACATTTCGTGCCCTCAATTTTATGTGTGTACTTTTAAAGTCATAATATTGATGAATAATAGTGGGGAAAGTATTAAATACCAAATTCAAGCTGAAACATTCATTTCCTCGTTCATTTCAAAGACAACAATGCCATCACATGAATAATATTAGCCATTTATCCTATATTTTATACTTTTTTAACACATTTAAATTTTTTTTCATTGTAGTAAAAAGTGAATATTCACTTTGTAAGCCTTTCCTATCAGTTTTCGGTGGACATTGTGTATCAATTCATGAAGGAATAATACGAAACTGTTATTTAAAAACATTTTTTCACGTATAAAGTGCATATTTTTCAATATATTATACAAATTGTACGAAGTAAAACTTTGTTGTATTTATCATGCAACAATGACAGCTATTGCTACCAACGATCATAGACAAAAAACTGGAATTAATTTTATTTGGTTATGTTCACGGTTAAAAATGTTTGCAATTTTAATATATAATTAATATACATTTGTATATTAAATCTAAAACCGAGGTATACGAAATCGCCATTAAGAGACTATGCTATTAAATTTCATATACCGTATATTGATCATTCATCAGAAAAGTAAGATATTTGCACTTTACACAAATTAAAAACAATTTTGGCAGCAATTTTCAATTATAAATAATCGAACATAATATTTTTTCCTCGATAAACATAAATTACACGGGTTTTTAAGAGAAAAGTCCAATTAAACAAATAATTAAGAAACCTAACCCCCAAGCACCAGTACTCACGTTAAAATTCTTACATTCACAGCGAATTTTATAAAAAATTCCACCCGTACGTTGCACTTTAATTGTAAGTAGGAATTTAGTCGACGAATTTAAGGTTATTACTTTATTTTTTAATATTTGACAAGATCTGAAGGCATCAAAGAAGAAAGAACTTGTTTTCACGCACTCTGTTTTACCGACTTTAATAGTGTGACCAGATATCCTCATTTAGGAGGACATGTCCTACTTTTCGCTTGCTTGTCCTCTTAAACTTTGGAAAACCCATAAAATGTCCTACTTTTTGGTCAAAAGACAAAATTAACCTTTTTTTCATTCGTAAAAAGCCTGAAAATTCATCGTTATTGCGTGCCATTGGAGAATCTGGAAAATATGTAAATAAACATTTAAAAAAATTGATAATCCAAAAAAAATGTATAATTTTGTTCTTATTATGGGGGGGGGGGGCGAGGTTATGTCTTCCTTTTTCCACTTGGGCATCTGGTCACCCTAGACTTTAATATACATGTATATTAATTTTACAACATGATCGTACATTAAAATTAATTTACGGTATATGCAAATGACTTTACTCAAATGTATATTAAATTTCGATCAGATTTTTTCAACAGTGTTCTTAAAAAAAGCTTGCACTTGCTTATTTATTTAAATGTTGTTTGGTTGGTAGCACTTATTTGTTTCTGCTCCCAACCTAAAAGCAGAAAAATTATTTTTATATTCAAGCCTAACTTGCCAACCATTTCTTTACCTCGTACGGAAGGACACTTCTCATAAAAACACGTAATAGTATATTGTGCACCTTGGCGCATACGATATTTTTTATAACAAATGGATGATTTCATACATTTCTCGAAATACATAATGGCTGATAATCGTAAAATGCGAGCTCATAGATGTTTAGTTTTCATTATTCATCTCTAACGTCACTTTTCAATCCCTAGGGAGTTAAAAGTAGAGCTTCAGCCTTACTTCATAGGCGTCGAAAAGGGCTGAAATCATGCATGTGTCATAAAAAATATATTTTCGATGAAACTTAGAGAATTAATCATAAGACAGTTTTGATTGTTTTAAAGTCAAGAGTTTGACGAATCGAAGGAACTAGCAGAAAAATATTTAAAACAATTTAATTCCTTAAAAAATGATAATCGGTCAGGGGACACAATCTTCATCACCATGTCGGAAACACATTTTTCAATTTTTGAATTCACAAATAGCAAGTAAGTAGTAAAAAGGCTAATTATATAAACTTGTTTTTAATATTGTTACTCAGAAAAAATACTATAGAACTTTTGATTTAACGCTCAGGCACTTTTTCCCATTATTCAGTTTGTACTGGTATCCAACTCTACTACGGTTTCCCCTATGGCCTATACCATTTCAAATTGGAATTCAAACTGGAATGCGAGTGATTGGAATGGTCTATGTATGTTCATTGACTGCAGTTTGAAAAATTAAAATATTATTAATTTTCAACGAATTAATAAATTAATTTTGAGTGGAGTTTATTTCAGATACATTCGAGGTTCGTGGAATATTTTGACCCCTTTTTGCAGGTCTCCACACGTTTCTTCTTTGCTGATCATGAAATCAAATCACGAATGCCAAAGGCCGTCTGCTGTTTGATTTGCTTGCAATTTATTTAAATGTTTGAACATCTTTTACGTTGCTGGCCTACAGAGAGTCATTTTGAACGATGACGAACGACAGCTTGAAAACGTTCCCGTGAGCAAACATCACGAAAAGACCCCGGCGTTCCAGGTGCTCCGACTGTTTCAACATAATAATTAGTCATCCGGTGAGTCGATCAGACAAGAGAAAAAGGGAGAGATAGAATGCCTGCTGGAAAATCGAGGAGAGCCTCACAGGCTCACCAAAGACAAGTCCCGAATATTTACAAATTTGGGCCCCTTTTTTATTCTACATTTCCAAATTTTAACTATTTTTTATTAATTCTTAGGCTTTATGATTTTGAGTATTATATTTGGGTCCTATATTTTGGACCTTAGGGTATGGGAATTATGTTTTTTGACCTTAAGCTTTGACCTATGCTCAGATAACAGATACAAATGCAAACAAATGTTTAGGCTAAGATAGCTAAGATAAGAGTTTAGATAAATGTTCAGAAAACGTGTAAAACTTCCCATAACTGCTTGGAGAACAAGTTACACTCGAGATACATGTTCACATAAAAATAAATGTTTCTGAAATAAAAAAGTCTACACAGATTACAGAATAAACACAATTATCGAAAAATTACTATTTAAACAGGCTACGAATTTCAAATTCCCTTAATTCAAAAGGCATGGTAGCCACTGGACCGGGAAACCGGGAAATGACAATGAATTTATTTTTGGACCGGGAATTTTACCAATTTTTAGAAGAAAAATCTATGGACATTGGACAATCACTTGAAATATCACAAATGTACAGCAGATGATATAATCATATAATGTACATTTAAAATAAGTTCGATTTCAAATTTTTTTTAAATATTAGGTACAACTGTTAACTTTTTCAATCGTGAAAATATTCAGTTTACAAAGTGTAATTCTAAAATATTTTACTTTAAAAATTTTCCATTTTGGGTCTTCATCTTTAAGCGTACATTTTCAATTTAATTTTTAAAGCTATAAAATGCAGTTATGAAGGTTTGAACGATTACAAATTGAAAGACTTTGAATTCGAAATTTTTTAGTAAAAAACGTTTTACGTTAATCAATTGCAAATATAAATTGATTAATGATTTTCATCAATTAATTGATTTTACAAGACGATTCTAAATATATTCAAAATTAAACAATTTACAGATTGTAACGTTTAAAATTGAACTGTTTTAATTCGAACGCCTTGGTAGTTAACAGTATATTACATAGCTAAGGGCGAAACGCGGCGATTGCTAACGAGTGTGAAGTTTGCTGCTCGAGCGAAGCGAGGGCAGCAATTACCCAAGTCAGACATCGCCGCCATTCGCCACGAGCTATGTAAGATATTTTTCATAACAAGCACATCGGAAATTCGGCTTTCGCTGCCTTTTAAGTGATACCGAGATAAAAAATGACACTGCCAGAATTAAAAGGGGGTTTGGAGAGACCGGATTTTCCGAGAGTTCAAAGCAGGCAAATTATATATTTTTATTGAGTTTGAAACAAGGAAATTAAATTTTTTATTGTTTGTTGAATTGACAGACGGACATTTTATATTTTTGAGATTTTCATCGAGCTGGAGAGGAGAAAATTTTGGTCTTCAATATTTTATGAAATGGAAGTAGGATTATTTTTTTGTTTCTAAGATTTAAAATTTTTTATTGAGTTTGAAGGGAGAACATTTTAATTTTTAATTTTTTCTGAATTGGAAGAGGTCCTTTTTTGTTTTTATAATTTTCATTGAGTTGAAACTGATAAAGTGTTGGTTATTTATTTTTTCTGAATTAGAAGAGTTCATTTTTCGTTTTTAATATTTTTCTTGAGTTTAAAAAAATATTTTTTTTTTTCTGAATTGGAAGAGGGAATTTTTTTTAAAAAGATTTTTATTGATTTCGAAGAAATGAATTTTTTGTTTTCAATTTTTCCTGAATTGAAAAGGCCCCTTTTTCTTCTCATTATTTTTATTGAGTTGAAGAGAAGAATTTTACATTTTTAATTTTTTTCTAAATTCGAATAGGGGAAATTTTTATTTTTAACATTTGCATTAAATTGGAAAGGAGGACATTTCAATTTTCAGTTTTTTTCTGAAGTGGAAAAGCGATAGCTTTTTTAAAAAGATTTTTATTCAGTCGGAAGGAAGGAATTTCTAGTTTTAACTTTTTATTCAATTGGAAGAGGAAAACTTTTTTATTTTTAAGATTTTTGTGGAGTTGGAAGGAAGGAAATTTTGGTTTTAATGTTTTTCTAAACTGGAAAAGGCACTTCTTTTGTTTTCAACATTTTTATTGAGTTGAAAGGGAGGAAATTTCGGTTAATAATTGTTTTTTGGAATCGGACGAGGTCAATTCATTCTATTTAACATTCAGATGAAAGGGGGGCGGGGGCTTTTTATTTTCAATTTTGTAATGAATTGGAAGAGGAACATGTTTTAATTTTTACATGTTTATTAATATAAGCTGAAAGGGAGGATTAGTTTTAAATTAGAGTATTGAGAATGATATCGTGGATTTACATTTTTTAAGCAGAAATCTTTGAACTGTTAAATTTATAAAAGTCAAACAATTTTAATTTTGCAGTTTAACGACATTTAATTTTAAATTGTTTAATTGAAAAGCTTCCATTTTGTACCTGTACATTATTGAGCGTTTGAATTAAAAATTTCAGAATTAAAAATTTTTGTAAGGTTCAATTTTAAAAGTTTAAAATTCAAAAGAGATCCGCTTTGAAAATTGTCAGTTTTAAGAATTAATTTTTTTTAATTTCAAAGACCGTGACAAATTTTGGCGAACACCCTAAAAATGTGAGATTGCAAATAAAAAAACTGTTTTTATGGTGAAGATCAATTGAGGCTTATGGTTGCAAGTAGGGCCCAGAATGCAAGTTGCATGTACTTTTGGCTCACTATCATCGTTCTCACGCTCAGAGAATTTTGAGTTCCCTTTATCGCAACGTGGGCGTTGTAATTGCAGAAGAACCTCGGGCCACTGGTCCCTGGACCCCGGGGCCTCTTAGTCCTCGTCACACAAGGATGATTTCGAACTCACTCTTATCATTTGTATTGCTGGGCAACAAGCTGCCGACTAATGGTCCCACTACTACACTCAAGTTTTATCTACCTGGTACATTACCACAAAGTTGAATCTTTATATTGCTTCAGTTTCATTTTTTAATTACGATTATCATCGTCCATAATATTATCTTTATAGGAACACTGTCGCCAGTTAAATATACCCATATCTCCAATATTGCAAATGAAGAATCCATTTTTTAAAGCACACTTCCATAGGGGCCGTTTAAAAACTACGTCACGCTTTTTTGAACACTTTCTCCACCTGTCCCCCAGGGTGACGTTACAAATACACCCCCCCCCCCTTCCGAGCTAATATTCTTTCTTTTATTTCATTTGATAAACGCCTAAAATAAAACCCAAAACATAAACATTCACAGCACAAAATGCTCCCAAAACAGAGGAAATAGGGTGATTTTTCACGAAAATAGGGGAATAAATTCTCTTGAATAAAATTAATGTATAGGTACTATATTGAATTTAATATGAAACGCCTAAGATTTCAAGTTCAAAAATATTGCATTTTCAACAAAATAGTTGAATCTTCAACCAAAAAAGATGGATTTTCAATTGAAAAGAACGAATTTTCAACAAAGCAGTTAAATTATTGAACAAAAAAGATAACTTTTTAACAAAAGAGTTGAATTTTCGACCAAATAAATAAATTTTCAACAGAACAGTTACACTTTTAATCACACAGTGAAATTTTCAATCTACAAAGATCAAAAGATGAATTTTCAATTTTCAATAGTTGAACTTTCAAGCGAAAGGAACGAATTTTCAACAGAATAGTTGAATTTTTAACCAAATATAGTTGAATTTGCAACCAAATGGTTGACTTCTTAAAAGAAAAATATTAAACTTCAACCAAAAACTGTTGCATATTAAAGCAAATAGTCTCGCAAATAGTTGAATCTTCAAGCCAAAAAGACGGATTTTTTAGAAGACATTTGAATTTTCATCCAAGAAAGATTGATTTCTAACCAAGAACTTTTCTACCAAAGAAGATGAATTTTTAATTCCGAAGTACGAATTTTTAACAAAGCAGTTCAGTTTTCGAACAAAAACGATTACTTTTTAACGAAATAGTTGAATTTTAAACAAAATAATTAAATTTTGATTCAAATAATTAACCTTTCAACAAAATAGTTGAATTTCTAACAAAATTATTAAATTTTCAACTAAAAGATAAATATTCAACAACACAAATTAACTTTTAATAATGAAATTCAACTTTCAACCAAGTAGTTGAATTTCCAATCAAAAAAGATTAATTCTCAAGAAAAAATATAATAGTTGATATTTCAACCAAAAAAAAGATTTCATTTTAAATCAAAAACAGTAACATTTAACCAACAAGATAAATTCTCAAGAAAAAATGTAATAATTAATATTTTAACTAAAGATTATTTTAATTTTAAATAAACAAACAGTTCAATTCAACCCAAAAATACGAATTTTCAACATATAGTTTAATCCTCAACCAAAAAAGCTTAATTATCAACTGAAAATGAAAATTTTCTACAAAAAAGTTAATTTTTAATCAAAAAGCAGAATTTTCTCCTGAAAAAATAGAATTTCTAACCCATAAAGACGAATTTTCAACAAAAAGTTAATTTTCAACCAAATAGTGGAATTTTTAACTAAAAAAGAGCAATTTTAAACCAAAAATGGAATAGTTAAATTTTCAGTTGAAAAAATTCATTTCTAACCAATAAAAACGAATTCTCAACAAAATAGTTAAATTTTCAATAAAAAAGATTCTACCAAAAAATACGACTTCACAACAAAATACGTCAATTTTCACCCACATTGTTAAATCGTCAACTAGATAAAAACGATCAATTCTCTACCAGTGATGGAATCGTTGAATTTGCTGTTAAAAAATAATTTTTGAGAAAAAAAACGAATTTCAAACAAAATAGGTTAAACAAACTAATTTTCATCAACAAAAAAAAACAATCTTTTAACAAAATAGTTCAATCTTCAACCAATAAAATAACTTTATAACAAAGTAGTTCAACTTTTAACAAAGTAGTTAAATTTTCAACCAAAAAAGATACATTTTTCATACAAATTTAATAGCCGAATATTCAACTAAAAACTACCAATTTTCAGCTAAAAATGGTTTAGTTAAAGTTTCAGTTAGGAAAACTAATTTTCAATAAAATAAAATGAATTTTCAACAAAGTAGTTAAATCTTTAACCAATTAGTACAATTTTTAACCAAAAGAGATGAATTCTGAATCAAAAATATAATAGTACACTTTTCAATTAGAATTAATTAAACTTCAAGGAAAATAGTTGGATTTTCTGATTGGGTCCCATTAATTCAGTTCGTATTCAAGCGAAAAAACTAGAAAAAGGGGAAGTTTATTGAAAACATGAAGAAAAGGCAGAATTCTTTAAAAAAGGAAAAACGAGGGTTTCAAATTTAAGAATTTTAAATTAGATTAAAATCAAGTTCAAAATCCCATTTGAAAAAAAAAATTTGTTTTTCGGAATTGCAATAGGAGCATGTTGTGGTGGTTGTCCGAATTTGATCGTTAGATTCTTGTTTTATTTTCAGGAATTCTATACATTAAAAAGAGGGTTTTTTATTTTTTCAAGCATTTCAAAAAAATCTTATTCACATTTATAGTTTCCATTTGTGATAATATATTCTGCGTTAACCTCTCCCCTCCTGCGTCACGAAAACAATCCCCCCTCCCTATACAGATTCGTATATTGTGGAGAAATTATCAAAATTATCCAAATATAATAACGCAATTAGAAGAAAATAAGTTCTTTTGAAACAAAAGATCGTTGCGGTTCGAAAACACGAAGGACCGATTATTTCCCGGATATTTTAAAACTTTAACATGAAATTGATCGATCAGACCCCTTTTTATACAAGCGTCATGTAATCATGCGAATTTTGAGAAGAATTCGGAGGTGACCAGGTAACATGGGGCAAATAATAATGTAACATTAGAAAATAAAAGAACGTCAAGGAAAACGAGATGGCCTGGGGCAACATCTTCGAAATCGGGCCTAAGTGTACGGCAGAGCCAACAGTAATTTATTTTCGAGGGCTCTTCTTCGGCTATTCAGAACCCGCGCATCTCATGCAGTGATGGACCAATTTTCTCTAGAACCCTGATTCGTAAATTTCCAAAAGGCCCCCCACGATGGTGTCTCCTTTTTCATCACATCCTCTATTCAATTTCCTTTCTTAAAGAAGTGAAAGTGTTGCTTTAAAAAAATATGTTTTTTCCATCCTTAAAAATTCAAACATTTTCTATTTTATAGCAAAGTTGCAAATTTTTTCGGTTCCGTAAAAGTCCTATACCAAATTCTTTTTATGAAGGGACCACTTGTAGTTCAGCGGATAAGGTAACCAATTTTGTACTTCGTGTCACAAACGAAGGCATTTAATAAAAAATATATCTGGCACCCCAAAAGAAATGTTTTTAGGGCAGGAGGCTTCTTATCTTATATTTGCTACACAAGAGTGGTAATTAATATATAAATCCACATTCAATTGAAGTTAAAGTAATAAGGTAATAATTATAGAAAAGTTTCATGATTTGTGTGAAAAAAAACTTTTATCAAATTTGGGTGAAAAACTTTTTAAAAAGAAAAGAAATTTTAAATGAAGTGGCCGAAAATATTTTTTTTCAGATTTTTTGGAACATTTTTTATTACAATATTATTCATAAAATCTGCCGTTGTGCGGATAAATTCTCATTTGTCATTTGTAATTTTATTTTTTACAATAAAACCAAAAACTATGCGTCTTATTAAAAAAATTGCTTGTGAAACGATTTGCACAATTTACTTAAAAAGTGATCACTATACGCCGGACTATTATTATAGCATAATAATAAACAAATATCCTCAGAAGAGAAGCCAAAATTTTTACAATGTTCTCTTTTCTTCCCGAGATTGGGATTCGAACCAGTAGCAAATCATTTAAATAATAATCCTTGTTGTTCGGTTTTAAAATATCAAAAGTTGGCTCTTATGCTGTATATATGATAGTTATCAAAAATCTTAAAAATGATAAAGATGATAAATAAAAACATTCTTATATTCTTCTATTCTTTAGAAGACTATTCTATTCCTAATTATACTTTAATATTAGACCGAATCCATTTGCAAATCAGACAGGTATTTCAAGTCGTAGAATCTCTTGGCGACAAAAATATGTTGTTTTAAGAGGATATTAGGCGCGTCACGTATTTTTCCTATTATAGCAAAAAAATTTCTACGAAGTATTTGATTTTTGAAGTTTGTTTTTCAAAAAAATCACCAATTCTTTCTTTAAGCATCAGTAACTTTTGACTTGAATGAGAAATTTCCATTTTCTTTCTAGATTCAAAAACAATACCTTTTTTGTTTTGTCTTCTTCCAATTTGCACTGCTAAGTGCTATAAGAAAGACATTCTGTCAGTTTTATGCTGGTAAAATTATATTTGTGTGCACGAGAATTTTTTTCCGAAAAATGTAATTTTCGCATTTTTCTTACGAACGACAGATTCGAGATTTGAAAAAATTATATGAAAAAAGTTTACTCATTTAAAAAAGTTCTACCAAAAATTCTTCTTATTCTTTTATGATAGCTTGCATCGTTCGCGATGAAAAACAAAAAAATTCAATTTTTCGAGAAAAAAAATTCTCGTGGCAAAATGTCTGCAACTCTTTGTAAGAAACTTTTCCAACTTTTGGACCCCCTCCGAATTTGAAAAAATATATACATTTTTGCGCTTCGCCCTAACGTGGGTTCTTTCTATAATCCTGAACTCTGAAGGAACAAAAAAGTCTGATAAAAAATCATAAATGCGAGATGAGATTTTGGATTTTCTTTTCTCCTAATGAACATAATTCGATTTTATGATTTTTACGAATGGTTCGAAATAGTTGAAAATATTAATTGCTTGGTCTACGAAAATATACTCTATTTAATGAAACTGATCCCTGATTTAAAATTCTTCGCAAATGAGAGCTTGAAATTGGCAAAAGCTGGAGTTTGAATCAACTTCAAAGTGAATCTGTTCTAAACACTTGCCTATTCATTTACAAACATTGTAAAATACACAGAAAGCCATCACCTTGCCTGTGTTAATATCCGGTGGCTGATGCTGATATTTACATTCAGATTTCAGACCTTTGCAGTTGCCAGTTGTCAGTTGCCAGTTTAAGCATCGTGCTCGAGTACCTCCCTTTGTTTGAGGATACGGTTTTGACTGACGGCGATGAATAGACAATAGACGCAAGAGTCGCATTGTGGGAATCCAAACATAAAAAGAGGGACAAGCCAACACGCCACTATGTTACCGAGGTGTACCATAATGTGAGTTACTAATTGCAAAGGTAAAAAAAGGGAAAAGAAAAAAAGGGGGAAAAACTTTCGAATGTATATAGCATATTAGATGGAAATGTCCATTTTACTGTTGTATATATGTCATAAAACAGATCCAAAATACTCAGACGCTGATTGTTCAGCTTTATGCGAGGCTTTATGAACACTTTACGTTCCTTTGTGTCAACGTAATTTATAGAGATCATAAAAATCGTTTCTTTTATGATGGCGTTTATTGATTTTTGTCATTGCAGCTATAAAAAAAGTATGTACAAAGGGTTTTTTTTTGGTTGCAAAGTTATTCAGCTTTAAAATGCTTTTGTTCTGTTCTACTATATTTTCATTGATTTATTTTCCCTATTAATCCAGAGCACTTGAAATTTAAAATTGGTTTACTTCGGTAAACTTCGCGGTATCGATTAAAGACCGCCAAAAGCCTTATCTGGAATAATGATGTATTATGGACCTTTGTTGCGGATTTTCGGCGCATTTCTCAACCGATTTGAAAAAAGCTTGGCAGCTGGCTGACCAACAGAGTGATCCAAAAAAACAAAATAAGTTTCGAATTTATTTGTAGCACCCCCCCCCCCCTATTTTGCTGGGTTAAAAAAATGAATACGTGTTTTGTTTTGTTTAATCATTATTTTCTTATTTTAACCCCTCTGAGCCCCATATTCAAGGTGCCTCAAAAACTACCCCATGCAAGTTCAATAAGGATTTTGCGGAATATTAATTACCCTTCATTATTACTTTTTCCTAATTTTTTTCATTCCTCATACATGAATGAATTACAAGATTTTATTTATATGATATTTAATTTTTTAAACAATTTTTGTTTATTTGAGCAATTTTATTTCCATAGAATACCGCGAATTAAGGCTATTTTATAAATGCTATGGTGTATTTAGTGAACTTTGATAGTTTCTTTTTTTATTTCAATTGTTTATTTATAGTTTAAATCATTTATTTCTATTTAAATCTAAATGTTAGACGGATAAAGCTAGAAAATTGTACTTTCTTGTTAGTTTTTTATCACGTTTCAAAACCTTAGCCTACATCTTACTTTTCCTAAGCATAGTTCTTATTGTTTCAACATTTTTTATTTTGTTTAAACAATGTATTATCCTAAAATATCACGAATCAATGGTATTTTCTGAATTCTGTGGCCTAATTTATGAATGCGAAGAGTGCATTTTTTCATTTTAGTCTATTTCTTGTTTAAACAATTTAATAAGAACAATTAAAAATTAAGAATTTGTTTAGAAAAGGTGATCAAATTGATTAATAAGGCCATATCAATAAGAAAAAACCATTCATTTGCGATATTATAACATAATAATTTTTTCAAACAAATAAAACTTGTTTCAACAATTAGCAGTAGGTTAAAAAAACTAAGAATTAGGAGAAAGTAATGGAACTTATTGAAAAACATAGCAAAAAAACGTTCCTTTAGATTTTTCCTGTAAAAAGTTGCACTTGAACAATTATAAATTGTTTGAACAAATAAAAATTCTTAGAACAATAAGAAGTAAATTAAAAAAAGTAAGATTTGCTGATTAATTATTGAAAAATACGTTTAAGCGTAATTTTATATTAAGTAATGCCTTAGAAACTGAGATTAAAACAAAAAAACCATAAAAACAACCAATTTTCAACCTGTGCTCACCTCTACATCGTAATCTATAAAATCGTTTAGTACATCTTGTACCAATCTTTGGTATTAGATTAGGCTGCAGAGTTGAGCACAGGTGAAAAATCTAATTTTTTTTATCTAACATTTGACCTGGAAATCTATGGCAACATATTCTCGAAATGAATTTCAGAAAAACACGATATCCTTATTAATTTTAAACTTTCATTACTCATTTAATGTTAAAACATGGATTTTTCACCTGCACCCACCTCTACATACTAATCTATCAAACCGATTTACATCAAATTTTAACGAGAAGTCAGAAGCAATAAATTCACCACACATATTGCAGCAATTTTCAATATTTTTAATCTTTTTTAAGGAAAAAAAAGTAAAATGATTGATTCTTCAATCATTGTTCCATTATCATAAAGGAAAAAAGGTTCAAGAAAAGGAAATGTTTACACTCGGACCCCGATTTCAGCAAATCCATTTTGTGCGTGCCGCGAATTGCGTCAACATTGCGTCAGTTCACTCTCAGTGTCCATACATCCCTGATGTTTACGTTCGGAGAACCCCCATATGAGTCGAAGGTCAGAACCAAAATCGTACTCAAATTGAATTCCGAGTGTATTTCTATAAATTAAAAAATGATAAAAATGAAGCATCGGTTTAGGTTCGGTGCACCTAGCCACCCTTTACATTTTTAATTAAAACTGAACAATGCTATCCAAATTTAACGAAAACTATTCCAACCATTAATGTAATTTTTCAAATTTAATAAATTAGTAATTTAATGACAATTGAAATAATTGAGCGTACCTATTTTTTTGCAATTAAAAAAAATATGAAATCCTACCGAAAACATCTGTAATGCGAAAAATCAGCCAAGTATGTAACTACATGAATTTGTGAAATCAAAGTTGGCCGAGTATAATTTGGGAAAAAATATTCATATAACAAAATAGATTTAAAAACTTTTCTTATAAAGCACACTAATAAATGTTTAAAATAAATTTTAAAAGCCATATTAGACATTATTAAACTTGGCGGAATTGAATGTCATAGGCAGAATGATATAATATAATATACCAAATATATATATAATCCCGCCAAGTTGTATATTGTATAATGTATTATTGTATTGTATAGTATGGCTTTTTGAAACTTATTTTAAAAAATTCTATAAGGTACCTTATAAAAAAGGTTTCTTAACATTTTTTATTATGAATATTTTTCCTCAAATTACTTTGCCAACTTTGATTTAACAAATTCATGGATAAGTGCCTAAGAATGGTCCTCCTCGACAAAGAAGGTGTAGGTCTCGGGACCGTGAAGGTGCGTGGGTACTGGGTTAGCATTTGCAGATAATAAGGTTGTTATGGCAGAGTCAATCGAAGGCTTGCAGAGAATGTTGCGAACAGACAGAATACCAGTATAAAGATCATGGGTCTTAAAATTAACGTCAATAAAACAAAAATTATGGTGTTTAAAGGAAAGTGTGAGGAAACAGTATATGCAACATTGCCTTAGACTTAGACAATGAAAGGATAGAACAAGTTGATAAGTATGTGTATCTTGGTAGTTTATTAACTAATGGCGGAAAGATCAGTGGAGAGATAGCGATATATAATTCTGTACTTGCACCCACTGCGCTGTACGGTAGCAAGGCCTGGACCTATACCAAGAAAAGGATAAGAGTAAAATTAATGCGGTTGGCATGCAATACCTGCACAATGTGTGTGGTAAAACGCTGATGGACAAATTCAGTAATGAGAGAATCCTCAAAGAACGTAGTGTAGACTGTAGACTGTAGAGGAGACTCTGTTATTTTAGAAGTGTGAAAGAAATTCGTTGATGTGGTTTGGGCATGTTGAAAAAATGAAAGATGAACGACTAACAAAATCCCATCATGCACTTGGCTGCAACCCAGTCCGTGGATGGTGGGGTTAAAAACCGGGCTTTGCCCAATATGTCAAATATTGGCATACTGCTCTTATCAGATCACTTGATTGCATTGCATTAATGTGTCCGTGACTGATGATATACAATACTGGGCCAATTCCGTACAGAGGATTCAAAAATCCAATTTTAACAAAAATGCCTCCGATATTTTGGGCTGTAACCATCTTAAGCCTGAGATGAAACGAAATTCCTTATTCTTTTATAATAATAATAATAATAATAATAATTAATTATTTTATTTGGCAGATTTTTTTGATCGCAGATATTTTTGATGGGGTAGATCAACGATTACTTGTAATTTACCTATAATAACATAGTATAGTAATTATTATTATTATACCATTAAGCCATTTCCCTTTCGGGGTAGGCGTGACTTGCTCGGTTGGAAAATAGTATTGGGTATATGGGTGTATTGGTATAGAGTATATAGGTATAAGTTAGATAGGTATATAGGTGTAAAGTAGATAGGTATATAGGTGTTAGGTATATATGTTTTAGATTGATCTGGAATTCTCGTGTCATTTATTCAAATGACACGTTTATTCCGCAACACTGCTCCGACCCAGGTTGCTGATCAATCTCTCTAGCGATCACCCCAACCTAGCAATATTTGTATTCATTTTAAATGTAAGGTATTACGGTATTTAAAGTAAGGTATTTATGCCAAATTTTCAACCCGGGCCCTCCACACACAATGCAAGATACCGGGAGATTTGCTCTGACCCCCCCCCCCAATCTTACTAACATTTTAGAAACTTAGGCAACGAACATACATACATACATTGATATTTATATATATATAAAACATAAATTACAAAAAAACATACATAAAAAATATAAATTCTGTTAATTAAATAAACATGGAGCTTCAATGAAATTATATTTAGAAAATGAAATGTGTTAATAAAAATAAGTATTTAGTCTTACAAACTAACAACTTTATCATTTCTTCAGGGCCTAAAATTTATGTTTTGTTGACAATTCGTCTTTTTGGTTTGAAACTTTAATCTCTTTTTGCAGAAATTTCATATTTTTTGGCGAAAAATTTAACTGTCTGGTCAAAAATGAACTATTTTGTTGAAAATTTACATTTTGGGGTTAAAAATTCAACTGCAATATAGAAAATTTGTATTTTTGGCTCAAAAATTCAACAATTTAGTTGAAAATTCATGTTCTTTTTTAATTTATGTATTTTTTTAATTCATATATTTTTATTTTAAATTTGTATTTTTGGTAGATAAATTAATGCTCTTGGATGCAAATTAAATTTTTTGTTTGAAAATCTATGTATTTTGTTGAAAATTCGTCTTTTATGGTACAAAATTCGTCTTTTTTGTTAGAAAATCAATCTTCTTGCTTATAAATGCAACCGTCTGGTTGAAAATTAATATGTTTTAGTTCAGTATTCAAGTATTTTGTTAAAAATTTACCTTTTTTGGTTAAGTTCAACTATTTTTATTTAAAATGCATCTTTTAAGTTGAAAATTCCACCTCTTGGTTGACAGTTTCTTGAAAATTAATTTTTTGGTTCAAAATGTATCTTCCTTTGTTTCAAAATTGTACTATTTGATTGAAAAATCATCTTTTTCTTTGCAAATTCATCTATTTTGTTAAAAATTCATCTTTTTTGTAGCATGCTTGTCTTTTTGGCTTAAACATTTTGGTCTTTGGATGAAATTTTTGTTCTTTATTGAATGCAAAATCATTTTTAGTTGAAAATTCAACTCTTGTTGAAAATTTGTCTTTTCTATTTGAAAATTCATCTCTTTTGGTTGAAACTTAAGCTTTTTGGTTAAAAATACAACTGTTTGATTAAAAATGAATCTGTTTTCGTTGAGGATTCAACTATTTTTATGAAAATTCGTGCTTTTTGGTTCAGTTGAAATGTTTTTGATTAAAAACGAAATTTTTTCCCTGGTTTATAATATCAACTATGACAATTGTTGTTAAGAATTCATATTTTATGGTTTGAAAATTCAACTACCTGGTTGAAAGTTGAACTACTTTATTAATTCATAAAAAACAGTTCGATTTTACAAACTCTCCCTCCTCCAAATCGTCTTACGTTATTTTTGGATGAGCCTTACATAAATTCAAGTAACAAAAGACGGATAATATTACGTAAGATAGGGGGGGGGGCAAAACTTACGTTCCCTAAGAAAGGGGGGTACGTGGTTCAAAATGTCAGAAAAAAATGTACTTAATTTATGCACGGCTTCTTATATGTGCCGCTCCCTCATATTAAACGAATGTTTCAAAAATATATCCATTGAAAAAACTCACATAAAGAAGATAAAAAATATTTGCGAGATTCAGAAATAGTTTTTCCCTCAAAATATTGTTTCAAAAATTCTATTTTTGATTTCATACATCACTGATTTTTTTCTGCGAAAGATTACGTCGCGTAATTGAAATTACATGTAAGGATCGCTGTTTCTGGCAGTGAGCCAAGAAAATCAATCACGCCGTTAAATGGACGGCGAGGGACTCGAATTACTACTCTGAGGCCATAGCTGAATACCTGAGATAACCATCGAAACCTACCTAACTTGCTCGCGAGTTCGCGACGAGGATTCTCTATCTCTTTTTCTCTTGGTCCAAAATCTTTTACGGTTTCATCGACGATGACCAGGTGCGCGGCAGGAGTCAATCTCGTATAAGCCGGCATATAAGCCGAAATGAAATAACAAGCGTACAAATCGTTGCCTTTTATTCCTGCTTGAAAGAAGCCAACATTTTGACAGCATTAACAGTATTGAATAATCTATTGAAAGAATATACAGTTCAAACCTGTCAATTAATCTGAAACTTAAGCTATATAACAAGGTATAAAAAATATTAAAAATGAAGAAAGGATATCGAATGTTTGCTTTTATCGGACTTTAATAAATTGTTGTGATTTATTAGGGTAATTCCTTTCTGTGTATTTAAATTGTTTTGTTCTTGTATTTTAATCTGGAATATAATTTGAAGTTGGAATTTAAAATATCATCTGATGTTATTTTAGTGTAATTGTTTTTCATTTACAATTATTTTGGCAATCTAGTACTTAAAGTAGTACCTAATAGTATCATTAAATCTAAAAAAATAAATTTACTTTATTAATAATTATAATAGTATTACTTGTAATTTACCTATTAATAGTATAGTTAGTATTAGTATATAATAGTATTAGTATTAAATGTAGTAATCATAAATTCACGAAATAATAATAAATGAATAAAAAAATAAGGGGTCATTTAAACATTACGTCAGGTGTTTTCCTGACATTTCAGCTCTTTCTCCCCCCATATAAGATACCGTGAGATTTGCTGCCCCCCCCCCTCCACCACAAAATCTTGCTAAGATTTGATAAACTTAGGGAACGAAATTACATATAAAATATAAACTCTGTTAATTAAATAAACGTGAAAGCTTAATGAAAATAGTTCAAAGCCTAAAATGTTGCGTAATCCGACACACGTTGTGTATTCTATTGCTATTATTCTTTACTATATAAATTATCAACATTCCTATTTACATACCGCAGGCTTCACAGTCATTCCTTTTTTTTCGATTTTTACATAAATGTGACCTGAATTATTAGAACTCAATAAGAAAATCTAACTATTGTTGGTTGAAAGTTCATTCAGTTTTTTTGGCTTGAAAATTCTAGATTTGATTGAATTTTTTTTTCCTTCTTAGGCAGAACAATTTTGCTTTGGTTTAAAATTCAACGATTTTGCGGAACATTCGTCTTTTTGGTTTAAAAATTCTTTTCTTTTTGTAAAAGTTTAATCTGTTTTGTTTAAAAATGTAACTGTCTAGTTAAAAATTATTCTGTTTAGGTTGAAAATTAATTTTGTGATGTTGAAAATTCACATTTTCAGGTTGACAATTCATCTGTTAAGTAGGAAATTCACATTTTTGGCTCAAAAATTTAACAATTTGTTAGCAAGGTCCACAAATTGGTAGAAAACTTAACTCTGGTCGAAAGTTGAACTACTTTGTTAAAAATCTGTTTTTTTGTAGTTGAAGATTCATAATTTTAGTTGAAGATTTATTTCTTTAGTTCAGAATTTACATACATCTTATTGAAAATTCGCTTTCTTGATGGAGAATTAATTTTTGGTACTGAAAATTTAACTATTACATTTTTTGTAGAAAATTTATCTTTGTTAGTTGAAAATTCAACTATTTGGTTGAAAATGCATACTTTTTGTTTAAAAAAACCTCTTGTTTGAAAATGTAACTATTTGGTTGAAAAGTAATTGATGTATTTTATTGAAAATTCTTCGTTTTTGGTAGAAAATCCATTTTTTGTTATAAATGTAACTGTTTGCTTGAAAATTAATCTGTTTTAATTAAGAATTCAAGTGTTTTGTCAAAAATTCGCGTTTTTGGTAATTCATCTATTTCTTTAATTGAAAATAAAATCTGTTTTTGTTAAAATATCTACTATTACATTTTTTGTTGAAAATTAATCTTCTTAGGCTGAAAAATCAACTCCTTGGTTGAAACTTGAAAGTGGAACTACTTTCTTAAAAATTCATTTTTTTTATGAAGATTCACATTTTTAATTGAAAATTTAACTGTTTGGTTGAAAATTCACTTCTTTGTGGAAGATTCATATTTTCGGATTGAAAATTCACTTTTTTTGTCTGGAAAATTTATCTTTTTGGCTCGAAACTTCAACAATTTGGTAGAAAATGTAACTGTTTTGAAGAGAATTCATTTATTCAAATTGAAACTAATTTTTTGTTAATGAAAAAAAGCAATTCCATTTTTGGTTAAAAATTGATATTTTTAGTTTAAAAATTGATTATTTGGTTGAAGATTTTTTGTTGTTGTTGAAAATTCGTCTTTTTTCGTAGAAAATTAATGTTTTTCGGTGAAAAATCATCCTTTCGGTTGAAAATTCAAATATTTGTTTGAAAATTAAACTGTTTTGTACAAAGCTCGCCTTTTTGGCTTGAAAATTCAACATTTTCAAACATAAAAGGTTCAATTTCAACCAAAAGCAGTTGAATTTTAGACCAGGAAAAACACAGAAAAAACTGGGTGTATGAAGCGTTGTAGGTAATCGTTCAAGCAGAGCAATAGTCAGCGGATTACACCAAACTGAGGTAAACTTTCCGTGGTTACAGGCCTGTGACGTGCTGCCTCTAGCAGAGTCTGCCGGAGATATATGCGATTCACCACGGAAAGTTTACCTCAGTTTGGAGTACCCGCCTCACGTTTACTCTGCTTGACCAATTACCTGCAACATTTCGTACTCTCAGTTTTGCTGTAGATGAATTTACAACCACATAGTTGAACTTTCAATGAAAAGAGACGAATTTTCAACATAAGAATTGAATTTTTAAGCGAATAGTTTAATTTTCGAGACAAAAAGACGTTTTTTTTAGCAGACAGTTGAATTTTCCCCAAAAAAGTACATTTTCAACCAATAAAGATGAATTTTAAACCAAAAAGGATGACTTTTCCACCATTAAAGATGAATTTTCAATCCAAAAGGATGGATTTTCTATACAAAAAGACGAATGCTAAAAAAAACAGTTGAATTTTCGACCGAAAGAAATTACTTTTTGAAAAAATAATTGAATTTTTAACCAAACAGTTGAATTTTTAAACTACAACTACGAATCTTCAACCAAATGGTTGAATTTGTAATCCAAAAGGACGAATTTTCTATCTAAAAAGACGAATTTTTAACAAAACGCAGTTAAATTTTCGACCGAAAGAAATTACTTTTTGAACAAATAATTGATTTCTTAACCAAACAGTTGAATTTTTAAACTACAAATACGAATCTTCAACCAAATGGTTGAATTTGTAATCCAAAAGGACGAATTTTCTATCTAAAAAGACGAATTACTTTTTGAACAAATAATTTATTTCTTAACCAAACAGTTGAATTATTAAACCACAAATACGAATTTTCAACCAAATGGTTGAATTTTCAATCCAAAAGGACGCATTTTTTATTCAAAAAGACGAATGCTCAACAAAACGCAGTATAATTTTCGACCGAAAGAAATTACTTTTTGAAAAACTAATTGAATTCTTAACCAAATAGCTACATTTTCAAACTATAAATACGAATTTTCAACCAAATGGTCGACTTTTCAAACAAAAAAGATTAAAATTCAACCACAGACAGTTGCATTTTCAACCGAATAGTTGAAATTAAAATATTATAATAATTTTCCTCCAAGCAGTTGCATTTTGAACCAAATAGTAGATGAACTTTTAATTAAAATTTTGCAATACAAGCCAAAAAGACGAATTTTCAACAGTATTGTAAAATTTTCAAAAGCAAAAAAGAAGAATTTTCAACCATAAAAGATGAATTTTCTATCCAAACAAACGAATCTTCTACCAAAATATATGCATTTTCAACAAAATAGTTGAATTATTAACCAGACAGAAATAACTTTCAACAAAAATAGTTTGATTTTCTTATTGGGTTCTACCAATTCAGTTCGCATTTTAGCGAAAAAATGAGAAAAGGACGAAGTTTCTTGAAAAAAGGGAATTCTTTAAAAAAGGGAGAAACAGGAAAATAAGGAAAAGAGTGTGCAATCTGTAACTAAAATGTAATATATTGACCTTTCTTACTCGATAAATATTTTTACAAATGAAGTTTATTTTGGACAGAAAAAATCTTCTCAAAAAATAAAAAAACTGAAAAAGTACATTCGAGATTTGATGAAGCTATATAGAGATCCTAATAAGCAACATTTTGAAAAAGTTAATATTTTTCGAGATATAGATCGTCAAAAATCGACTGCTGTCAAAACCGTGTCAGTCCATGGATTTAAAAAAAGGTTATAGATCCCAATTAACATAAAACATATGCTTGAAAGATTATAAATGCATTAAGATGCATTAAGCTGAAAAGTGAAAAATGAAATTGAAAAAATCGTTTCTTTAAAAAAATGTATTTTACAATACTACAGTGTTATTTTTATGCAAAATATTTAGTTGCTTTGTATTTTTTCACTATTTAGTACAACAACAGAATGTAATTCAGTACAAAGATTTAAATGTTCGTATGATTCATCACAGTTTATCGAGATAAAAACCCGCTTCCGCTTCAAATTTGGATATATCCTTTCCTTTCACCACAATGTCCGGTAGAATTTTAGAGAATTTTTAAGCCAATAAAACGTGTTTAAAAAAATGGCACTTACATGGTTATGGCATGACACTCTTCAAATATTGTTTGCCATTAAGGACGTTTTATTATCTGCTGATGAAATTAAAAATAACCATTATTTTCTCAACTTTAAGGTTTTTATTGAAAAATAAACAAAATTCCCGGTCATTGCCCGGTTTTCCCGGTCCAGTGGCCGCCCTGTAGACTAATAGACTAGAGTGATTACAATTGATTTCGCGTGATAAGGGGCCGTTCAAAAAATACGTAACGCCTCGAGCGTTGCGCTAATGTTAAAGTTACATACACTTACTATATGAAAAGCGTTATGTAGGGGGGGGGGGGGGAAGATTTTCATAAAAAAGCGTTACCTATTTTTTGAACGGCCCCTAACATGCTGAATTCTGAGTGATTTTAGGAGATATTAGAGTTATTTTAGATTTAGAGTGATTGAGGGGTTCCGAATGCAATACTGATCATTATCTTTTAATCTCTAAAATAAACTTAGGCCGGGGATGGAAAAGAAATAGAACAGAAAAAACGAAACAAACTCGAATAAAGATTGAAAATTTACAGAAACCGGAAGTACGAATAGAGTTTCAAAATAAGTTAAGCGAACGCATAGATAGGGCAATTTGGGGAGCGCTTACGAGCAATAAAGATATAGAGGGCGCGTGGGCTTTATTACGGGATATCATTGTTAAAACTGCAATTGAAGTGTGTGGTACGGCAGTGGTAGGAAGAAAGTCTGGTGATGCATGGTGGAATGATGAAATTGAAGCAGCCCAGCGAGAAAAGAAAAAAGCGCACAAGAGAACATTAAACATGACAGGTCTTAGCGATGAGGAGAGAAATAGACTCAAAAATGATTATAAAGACAAAAAGAGGAAAATGAAACGACTAGTCAAGGAGAGTAAAGAAAAAATCAGAACAGAAGAAGAGAACAAAATACAAAACGGCTTTGGAGGAATAATGAAAATACTATATAAACAGTTGAAGGAAAGTAAAAGTACAGAGTTTGCTAGCATGAGAAACAGCAAAGGTGAAATGCTATATGATATAGACGGGATAGTAGACGCTTTAAAAGACTCTTTTAAAGAACTATTAGGAGGTGAAGATATAGGACAACAAAACTGCGACATAGAACATAATGCATTAGAAAACCCAATTGAAAAAGTCTGTGTCACTGAGGTCCGAGACATAATTAAGAACTTGAAAAATGGTAAGGCTGCTGGCATAGACAGTATTAGTGCTGAAATGCTCAAATACGGTGGCGAGTACATACCTCACAGGTTGTGCGAATTAATAAATTTATGTATCGAGACGGGGAAAGTCCCAGACGATTGGAAAAAAGCGATTATCGTACCAATATACAAAAGAAAGGGAGATAAAAACAACTGCAGTAATTACAGAGGTATCAGCCTACTAAGTACCGTAAGTAAAATATACTCAAAAATACTTATTCGTAGGGTAATGTAAATCACAGAAGAAAAAATATGGGAAGTCCAAAGTGGATTTATGCCAGGAAGATCATGTACAGATCAGATATTTAGCCTAAGACAGATCACAGAAAAAAAGCTTGAGAGTAGGAAAGAAAGTTTTCTGTGCATTTATTGACCTAGAAAAAGCATTTGACACGGTAAATAGAAGTAAACTTTGGGAAGTTCTTAAAGAATACGGAGTAAATGGAGGGCTCCTGCAAGCAATAAAAACAATATATACAGGTAGTAAAGCGAGCGTAAGGGTAAACGGGAAACTGAGTGACTGGTTCGATATTACGCAAGGCGTGAAACAAGGATGCGTTATGTCCTCGTGGCTATTTATCATATTCATGGATAAGTGTCTAAGAACTGCACTCTTCGACGAAGAAGGTGTAGATCTCCAAACAGTTAAGGTACGTGGGTTAGCTTTCGCAGATGACAAGATTGTTATGGCAGAATCAGTCGAGGACTTGCAAAGAATGTTGAATAAACTTCATACAAGCATGAAGGACATGGGACTCAAAATTAACGTAAATAAAACAAAAATCATGGTGTTTGAGGGAAAGAGTGAGAAAACAATGTGCAACATTGTCCTAAATGATGAGAGATTAGAACAAGTTGACAAGTACGTATATCTAGGTAGTCTATTCACTAGCGACGGAAAAATAGATGGGGAGTTAGATAGGCGCATAAATAAGGGTAAACAGGTTATCGGTAGAGCAGGGTCCATCCTAACAAATAAAAACATATCAAAAAAAGCTAAAATGGCCATACACAATTCTATATTCGTACCGACTGTACTATACGGTAGCGAGACATGGACATGTCAAGAAAAGGACAGGAGTAAAATTAACGCGATCGGCATGAAACCTCTGCGCATAATATGCGGGAAAACACTAATGGACAAAGTCCGAAACGAGACAATCCTCAAAGAATGTGGTGCAAAAGAGACAATAGTTGACACATGGGAAAGAAATCAGTTAAGATGGTTCGGACATCTTGAAAGAATGAAAGATGAACGACTGACCAAACAAGTGTATAAAGGTAAAGTAAATGGCAGAATGCCCAGAGGTAGACCGCCGAAAGAATGGTTAGAATCTGTAAATGAGACATTAATTCGTAGAGACATAAGAAGCCATAGGAACACAAGAGCTTGCATGAAAACATGCATGGACGTGAAGGAAGCTAGAGTAGTATGCCAGGACAGAAAAGTGTGGCGACAAATAGTTTGTAAACAGAGTGACAGTAGAATGAATGACGCCTGAAACAAAGATCTTGGATACTAATGGGCCCAAGTGGAGAACCATACATAACAATTTTGTGAGGCTCTTCACTTGGGGTGATCGCTAGAGAGATTGATCAGCAACCTGGGTCGGAGCAGTGTTGCGGAGTAAACGTGTCATTTAAATAAATAACACGAGAATTCCAGATCAATCTAAAATATATATACCTAACACTTATATACCTATCCACCTCATACCTATATTCCTACCTACCTTATACCTATATACCCATATGCACACTACTATTCTCCAACCGAGCAAGTCACGCCTACCCCGAAAGGGAAATGGCTTAATGGTATAATAATAATAATAATAAAACAGGTGATTGCAACCGATTGCAATTCATTTCACGTGAGTGAATGATTAATTCCGAGTGATTGTAGTTGATTGCAGAGTGATTGTGAAGTTAATTTGTTGATTGCAACTGATTGCATGTGGTTGTAAAACCGTTTGTACACTGTTTTCAAGATTCGTACACTCCTTGTTCAAAAGCAAAATATATTTTACTACAAAGATAAAAGCAATCCTTTTACTCCCAACTGATCCAAACCTTTCTCCATCCATTTGAAATCGTCCTCTCTCGATGCGATCTGCGCTCGGTTCCAACTCGATAAAAGTCTTTATCAGCTTTGAATACACCCGCACGTGAAAAGGACCGGCGTGGCGAGGATAAAGCTCGTATGCATACATAATGCAGTAAAATAAAAATAAATAAAAAAAACAGCTGGCTGTCGGGAGCTGATGGTGTGCAGCGGCCGGTGCTCTCACGCGCAGTCGCACGCGTGCACTCACATAGCTGCATAAAGCACGCGGTTTCTGCGTTTATGAGCCACCAGCATGCACTCACACACACTTAAAAGTGGCGTCTGTGCCTCAGGCGCCACCGCTCTATGGCCCCTCTCTACACCTCTTAACCCCACTCAGCATCACTCTCCTATTCCAACATTCACTCACACTCCCTTACGCATTCTTAACTTCCACATATACGAACTCACACATATTAAAAGAAGAGCCGCGCGCCAGTTTAAAAACTATCAGCGGGTATTCTTCGATGCTTCGAGAGCGGCTGCCGCTCTTTTTCTCTGTGTGCGTGTGTTTGAAAATGTGTTAGTTTTTATGAGTGTATGGGTTAGTCGTCCGGCTGTTTGAAGCGGTAGCGTTTTTCAGAGAGAGTGAGTCAGGCGAAGTCGAGTTTCAACTTTCAACAAGTCAGTCTGTTGAGTGCGCTCAGTCCAAGAGGACCTCGTTGCTGTTTGTTCTCAATATTTTAGTTATTATTTTGACATTTTCCCTCGCCGCGTACATTTTTTTTAAATAAGACATGATGTTTTGTAAGATAGGGTTTATTCAGAAAAGTAACGCGAGTGACTTTAATATTAATTCAGTGTGGATTTAATATTGATGAAATAAATTTTTTGCAATTGACGTTTTTTGGTTTGTTTTGAGACTGTGGTTTTTGAGTTTCCTACAATACATTGGCGAGAGTTGAGAGAGTGATTCAGGAGAAGTTTGCCGAAAATTAAGGGTTGTTCTTGAATCTTGAGAAAAGATTTTACGGAATTGAAATAAGGAATTAGTGAATTCTTGGTATTCCTGTTGCCACTGACGGCGAATGCACGGAAGACCCTGACATTGGGGATTCTAGCACGCACACATACATCATGTTGCCGCGGGAGTTGTTCGTTTTGGCGACGCTGACGACCCTCAGCGTCGCGACGTCCGCCGCCTCCATCGATTTTGATCATGGGGATTATGAGGTGTTTCCTGATACCGAGGAAAAGTCTTCCGACGATAATGATAATGGTGAGTTAGATTATTTTTGCATTACAAATTATTTATAGAATTATGTACAATTCTAATTTTATGGAGTCAAGAGGTCGAGAATGAAAATGGATAGAATTTTTATGAAATATTAATTTTTTGGTCAGATTTATCGGCAAAAATTGGTGCGAAATCATAATTAAATGTTCTCATTCGATTGTTCCTTTTTTGTAATGTAATGGTGAAGTTACATTGTTGGTTATAAAGTTGTTCTTGTTCCTGACAATCCTGATCACCAGTTTGTCACAATTTTGTAACATTGAATTGTCTTTATTTGAACCGTTAAAAATAGAAAATGTATCATACGAAAGTTCACAATTTAAATATCTTTATAAGTCCAAATTTAAATCTTTCAAAATTGGATAATTTAACATGGAAACTAATACGTAAAGCGTTTATGATTAATAAAATTTTTATTGAATCATTTTAAAATATACCATTTTTATTTTAAAGAGTTTAAAATTAAAAAATTGAAATTTGTACAGGCATATTTAACGTCGCATCTATAACTAGGTAATTAGCGACGGGAATAAGTTAACATTGACACGCTTGAAATGGAGTCACTTCAGAAGAAAAAGTTTAAATTTTACCATTTCAATATTCAAAAAGCAATCGTAAAAGGCAGTTAAGATTCAAACTGTTTAAAACATGGACAATTTTAAAGTTGAAGCGTTTGAAATTGAATGATTTAAGATTTTGAACGCTCAACATAGCATAATTTCAAATTGCCATTTTCAATATTATGTTGTATTGAGATTTAAGATTAATTCCATAAGATCCCCGCCCAATAAAAATTCCACTTAATTCAACTCGAATCCATGAAGACAACATTGTTCAATATTACTGAATATTGAGAGAATAATTTTCTTGTAAATTTGACTTATAAGTTCTATAAAATATTTGTAAAATCCCTTTAATTTGATAAGAAATTCCTATGGTAATAGAATATTTGATTAAAGTCAACAAAAAGAATATATGCTTTTTTTCTATATATTTATCTTTTTATTTTATTAATACTAATTTATTAACTTTACTTGGTAAACTTATACAATTACAGTAAACATACATTTAAAATAATATAATAAGTTTACAATCCATTTGTATAATTATCTCGATAATTATGAGACGCACGAATATTCCCCAAATTCTACTTTCCCTATTATTTATGTTACTCAAAATCATTTGACCAAATAGCAATTTGCTCTCGTTATTATTTTTCCGAATTGCTTTTTGTTATCACCTGTATTTTTCCGAATTACCATTTGTCATAATTTTCATATTTCTGAATTACAAGTTGACATAATTTTTATTTTACCAAAATACTATATGTGACAACATTTTTACTTTTCTGAATAAGCGCATAACCTAAAATGCATTAATTTTAATTATGAATTAATTTAATTCAATTTTGAATCAGAATTGCAATTCTGATTGGCTGAATAATGCCGCGATATTCGAATCAGCCAATCGGAATGTCAGAATCATTTTCAGATGGCGATTATGACAGAAGGCGTTTCGTTTTAATGAATCTTAGGTAACGCCCTTATTCCGAGGCTTATTCGGAACAATCAAAATTATGTCACATAGCATAGTTATTCGGGAAGAAAATTATGTTAAATATTAATACGGTATTATAAAATTGATGTCAAATTATAATTCGGTAAAATAAAAATTATATCAAATCGTAATTCGGAAATATAAAAATTATGATAAATTCAGAAAAAGAAAAATTCTCTCAGATCGTAATTCGGAATTATAAAAATTATGACAAATGGCAGTTGGGATAAATAAAAATGAGAGGAAATTCCTGTTCGGTCAAATGATTCTAGGTAAAATAAATATGAGGAAAAATTGAATTTGGAGAATAAACATGCGCCTAAAAACCTCTTTTTCAAGTCCCACTATCCGTCTACCGAAAAAATTCGGCTATTCGTTTACCGAAAATCAAAATTTGACTGATTAAATTAATCAAGCATGCTGTGACTAAAAAATCAGACATTTCCACCGACAAAACAGACGTTTTAATAAATAAATCATTCAGTATTTCTGGCTGAATCAAATAGTCACTTGAAATGACTGATTTGTCTGCTATAATAAAATAGTAAAATTATTTCTAAGTCAAAATTCTTCATTAAATTCCTACAGTTTAATAATTGATTAAAATTACGAGTTTAGATAATTAAAATTACTGATTCGATCAGTGGTCTTTACTGATTAACTCAATTAGTTTGTATTTATATAAAATAAATCTTTTTAGATCAAAATTAATCTTTTTGGTTAAAATCAACTGTTTTTCATTTACAAAAATATATTTTTTATTGAGAATTTATCTTTTTTATTGAAAATTCAAAAATTTTATTGAAAGTTGTATTGTAGTTGAAAATTCATCTTTTTGGTTGAAAATTTAACTATTTTGTTAAAACTTAGTTTTTTTGGTTCAAAATTAATGTTGGCAATTGAAAATTAAACAATGTATTTCATTTTTGGTTGAAAATTAATCTTTTTTAGTTGAAAATTCAACTTTTTGTTTGAAATGTCGTTTTCATTATTCAATTGCAACTGCTACATTTTAACTGTTACATTTTTGCTTGAAAATTGAAGTTTTGTAGATAAAATTTCAACAGATTGGATCATAGAAAATGACCGATTTCATCAGTGAGTCGAATTGACTGATTTAAAAAGTCACTATTGGCTGATTTGCCAGTCGTCGATTCCGCATTGATTTATTCAGTCAAAATTTACTTTAAATCGGTCACTTTTAAATTATTCCAATTTGGAGTGTATGAAGAATAATTTAATGTATATAATAAGTTCTTGGACCCGTATGCGTAAATTCTGGGATAAAAAAGTATCACTTTCATTATCTGTAATCTCATTCTCTTGGGATTATTTCCCATCCCAATTCACTTCACACTCGAGTGAATGGGTCAATTCCGTGGCTATGAATGGAAGGTGAGGATGTAAAAAAGCGTCACGTCCGCGGCAAATCAGACCAAATAAGAGCGATCGAGTTGCCATAAGAGTGCAACTCGCCGCATCAACCGCAAATAAGATTCGCGACTACCGCATGCCGATCTCCACTCATTCACCAATGACCAGCAATCAATTTGCAACTTCACACTATCAGACTTGTAGGTGAGATTTGAGATGCATCGGATGCAAAATAAACGTCTGGGGATAAATCGGACATCGATAGATTTACGGAGCAATAAATATTTAAATTTTCAGTTGCTATGATATAGAGCTTAAAGACGATGAAGTATGCACGTTAGGCGCCAGCAAGGCGCACGATTATAGCGGAATTACACGATCCAGCTCACCTATGTGACCATGTCCATATATTCATTATGTACCACCAGAGCATTACAATTTTTGTTCAGGTATTGTAAATTCAGTTCGTAAATTACATCAACGTTTATAAATTAATTTCATTTTTTAAATCAGGCAATTACTAATGATTAAGAATGTATTACTGTATAAACGAAATAGGATGAATTAAAAATATCAAAAAAAATTCTAACTTGATCAAGTGTAGCACAATCAATCATCATTTTGGGCACCAATTAGAGATAAAGAGAATCGCATTCTTATGCAGTTAAGATAACAGTTGTTGTCTACAAAATATTTCATCAATATTTCACTCTTATCGGAAGTTGAATAATATTGAGTGTCAGCAGAAATAAGTTAAAGTATCATTAATTATTTCATTATTTTATTGAAAATTCAACTATTTTGTCAAATTTTTTGTTTGATAATTCAACTGTTTTGTTGGACATTCGTTTTTTTAAAATAGAAAATCGATCTTTTTTTGGTGAAAAATGTAATCTTTCTTGGCTAAAAATTAACTTTTTTGTTGAAAATTCGACTGTCTTCTAAAAATGCGTCTTTTTGGCTTGAAATTTCAATTGTTTGGTTGAGAATGCAACTGTTTTTGGTTGCAGTTTAATTTTTTTTTTTCAAAATTTCGACGATATAATTGAAAATTCAATTATTTGGTTGAAAATTAATTTTTTTGTTTTGTTGGAAATTCAGCTATTTGGTTGACCTGTTCGGGCTTAAAAGTCAAAGGTTTTCGAAAGCATTCGACATTTTAACTTAAAAACTTAACTCTTTTGGTGAAAATTGATCTCTTTTGGTAGATAATTAATCTTTTTTCGTTGAAAATTCAAATATTTAGTTGAAAATTTAGCTTCGTTGGTCCAAAAAGTATCTTTTTTTGTTAAAAATTCATCTCTTTTCTGGTAATAACTTCATCCTTTTTGGTTAAAAATGCAACTGTTTCGTTAACAGTTATTAATGTGTTTTGGCTGAGGAAAATCGAACTGTTTTGTCGAAAGTGTTTTTTTTTTGTTTGAAAATTAATATTTTTAACTGGAAATGTAACTATTCCATTCTTGTTTGAAAATTTATATTTTTCTTTTAGTAGAAACTAGAACTATTTGGTTTAAAACTAATGTATTTTGTTTCAAATTCGTATTTTTTGGTGGAAAACCAACCTTATTATTTCTTCATGCTTGATAATTCATCATTTTGTTTGAAAATTCAATTACATATTTGGTTGAAGATTCATGTTTTTTGTTTCCTGGTTGAAAATAAATGTTTTTGGATAAAAATGCATCTATTTTATTATTGAAAATTCATCTCTTTTGGTAGAAATTTAATCTTTTTTGATTCAACTACTTGATTGAAAGCTAAACTACTCTGTTAAAAAATAAGGTTTTTGTTGAAGATGTATTGTTTTGGTTGTAAATTCATCTCTTCATTTGAAAATTTAAGTATTTTGTTGAAAATTCTTTTTTTTTTAATTATTGGTTTTAACTAAAAATTTAACCGTTCCATTTTTGATTTAGCGTTTATCTTTTTTTGTTGTTGTTGAAAATTCAACTATTTGGTTGAGAATTGATGTATTTTGTCGAAAATTTGTGTTTTTGAGCAGAAAATTAATCTTTTAGAATAAATTCATCTTTTTGGTTACAAATTTCATCTATTTTGTTGGATTTGTAATATTTTTACTTGAAAAGTTGGGAATATAAAGCTAAAGTCACTTTTTTAGCTTAAATTAGTCATTTTTTCCAAGAAAGTTAGTTCGTGGCAGCAAATTTAAATATAAAATTTTTTGAAGCCGCCTTAACGCGAATTTATCGATATCGTCAAATATGCAAGTGGACCAAGAAATTGGCGCTTTAAATAGATTTACTTGAAGCATGCTGAGTGTTACTGAAATAGACATAGCTTTGTTACACAAACGTGACTGATCGATCGGCACGTTATTAATCGAAACTCGCAAATCGTTTTACGCCCGACCAATATGCTGTTGCTTAAAGGCACGAATGCATTATTTGCAATTCAGCAGGTGCAGTTTGAAACGGTATTTTTTCTTCTTCATATACGTCATATTATGAAAAGTTAGTTCGATTTTACTCCTAGATTAAAATTTGCAATATAAGCCAAATCTAATTCGATCTACTTGAAATAAATCCTTGTTACAGGAATAAGCTATTGTCAACCTTGTTGACAACAATAATTTGAGCACACATTGGGTCGTCTCTTGTATTTAATAAAATTGGAATTTTTTCAGAGAGATAACTTTAAGCTATATGCCATCATAATTGCTCATTTATACGAGTACGTGACTTAATTAAGGGCATGTGATAGCCAATAGACATAAAAGGTACCCGGGTTTTTCTCGAAAGTGATAAATATTTTTCACTGAATCATTAGAAAATGATAAAGAGCATGAAAACGGGCGATTTGTTAAAAAAAATTATAGTATCCAGACGTCCGTTTTCATGTTCTTTATCATTTCCCAATGTTTCGGAGAAAAATATTTAAACCCGGGGAAACTGATGTGGCTCACATGATAAGAATTAAGGAGCCTTTAAGGAGCTCATTTTACGGAAACCATTCCGTTTAGTTTAGCGTTTCTACCGAACCTCGCACTGTTGCCAGATCTCGAAATTTGTAAGCATTTATTTTCAGAGAACGAAATTCTGCAAATGAAATAATGATCAATTAAAAAATAAAGCCTTTACTAAATGGTATTAAAAATTTAGAATTACTCAACATTCATTTCTAATAAAATCGTATCAATGATTTTGGAAGTCAATTCCCAAAAAGTTTCTCCTTTAAAAAAATGATTCCGTTTTCAAAGAGATGAAAAGCCACAAGAGCTTGGCTTCGTTATACTCGGATGGGTGCCTTCGTACTAATAATAGCACTAAAATTAATCAAATTTATTTACTCTTCATTTCATTAATGAGAAATAACCAATAATTAACCAATCTCTTTCATTTTAATCCAAAAATCAAATTTATGAATGATTTCAAATTTCTGGTCTAAAACACATCAACAGTCAACAATAATCATTTCCAAATTAAAGAAAAACAGTAAATTGAACATTTTTAAAACAGTATTTTAAATGTATATTTTGAGAAATAAGATTTTTAATAAAAAAATGTATATCTTTTTTCATAAAATGTTACAAAAATTTACTCATTTTGAGTAATCGATAATAAATTAGAGTATATATGTGATCAAGTTGAGAGCAATTTAAATTGTGCGATAATAATAATCTAATATATTTTTTTCACGATCTATTGCTTGAAGGAAAGTGGGCATGGTCCTTAACGCCATCAAACATGATTACTCAATTTGCGCAGCTTTACCAACATCGGTTACAAAGCCTTCAAGAAGACATTTACGATCTAGCCGCCTTTTTTTGAAATAAATCATCGTGGAACTCTTACGCAATATTTTTCCCTCAATAGCGTCCAGCAACTATATAATAATAATAATAATATTAGTAATAATCATATTTCTTTGGAAAGATCATCGCATCTGCTTGTTACGCAGAAAATATATATTGAATTAAGAGAAAAGTTGGTCGTTTCGCGTTCTGCGAATGAAGATAAGACTACAGATAATAATAATTAATAATTATAACCGAATGCACTCAAACGAGACTTGCTGCTTTTCGGATAAAAGTGTCGTGCGCTTTTGCTGAATCCTTCTGGTTAATAAATACATACGAACCACAATTTTATCATTTCTTCAACGCCTAAAATGTTGCGTAGTACGATACTTTATTTTCTAAGCAAAATCTTCAGTTTTCTAACCGAATATTTCAAAAGTATTAAAAGTGAACGTCTATGCTTATTTAAACTATTATTCTGAATTAATTGAATCCAATAAGAAAATGCAACTATTTTTGGTTGAAAGTTCATTCCTTTCGTATGAAAAGTCTACTACTAAATTTCTGGTTCAAAATGCCTCGTTTTTGGTTCAAAATTGAATTATTTTCTTGAAAATTGAACAATCTTGTTAAAATGTCATATTTTTCGGTTAAAAATTCAACTGCTTTGTTAAAATTTCATCTTTTTGGCTTGAAAATTGAACAATTTGATTGCAATTTTTTTCTTTTTTGGCTTGACAATTTATTTATTTTTGTGGCATCTTTTTTGGTTAAAACTGCAACTGGCTTATTAAAAATTAATCTGTTTCGATTGAAAATGAACTTTGTTGTAGTAAATTCGTATTTTTGCCTCGAAAACACAACAATTTGGTAGAAACTCAACTATTTGGTCGAAAGTTGAAGTTGTTAAACATTTATATTTTTCAGCTGAAAATGTAATTATTCCATTTTTGGTTTGAAAATGGAAATTTTTTAGTTGCAAATTCAACTATTTGGTTGAAAATTCATGTATTTTGTTGAAAATTGTTTGCTTTTTTTTTGGTAGAAAATTAATTTGTTGTTGAAAATGCAACTTTTTGGTTGAAAATTAATCCATTTTAGTTGAGTATTCAAGTATTTTGTTTCAAATTAGTCTTTTTAGGTTAAAAGTTCAACTCATTGATTGAAAGTTGAACTACTTTCTTAAAAATTCATTTTTTTTAATAAGGGTTCATAATTTTTATTACAAATTCATCTCTTTTGTTGATAATTGAAATACTTTGTTGAAACTTCGTTTTTTTTTTGTTTAAAATTAATTTTGTTAACTGAAAATTTACCTATTTGGTTGAAAATTCAACTGTTCGGTTAAAGATTAACTTTTTGGTTGAAAATTTAAGTATAGAAGATTCGTCTTTTTGGCTTGAAAATTTAATATTTTGGATGAGTTTTTTTTCTTTAGTGACTAAAAAGTCTTTCTTAAATGAAAATTCAACTATTGTTGGATCTGTTTTGTTTGAGGATTCAACTATTGCGGAATCTGTTCTGGTTGACGATTCAACTATTTTGTTGAAAATTCAATTACTTGGTTGAAAAATGAACTAATTTGTTAATTCGTAAGAAACAGTAAGATTTTAAGCCCCCCCCCCCCCCAAATCATCTTACGTTGTTTTTTGATGAACCCTGAATAACTTCACGGGAAAAAATTAGTCTGTCCCTGACAAAAGAGGGTACGTGATCAAAATTTCAGAAAAAAAACATTACATAATGTATGCACGGCTCCAGATCAGTGTAAGATTTGTTTCTTGAGGATGAATATATAATTATATATATATACATTATACATATATGAAATATTGATTGGACAAATATTTTGTTCGGTTATCGCTCCCCGTGACCCATTTACGAGACAATGGCTGTACTTGAATTAAATGTATTCGCATTGGTTGTAACAGAAGCCATCAGCAGAGTTGACATTTACGAGTGACTCGTTCTTTTGGTGACTCTGATGCGTTGACGCATCTTGCACTTCTTGCACACAAGCTCAAAATTCTTGTCTGTGTGTACATTAGCGAGCAAGCGCCACATTATGCGCGTAATTGGCCAATTTCTAAACTTTCTTCGCTGCGCTTCAAGACCACTTGTTATCCGCTGTAATTCGCTTCTTCTCTCAGCCAGACGTCGGCATTGCCACACAAGAGACAGGAATTCTGCGGAGACGGAAAATTGCGCCTTTCGTAATGGCTCGAGAGAATTCGCAAGAAAAAAAAACTTCATTAGCTTTGTTGCTTTTCAACACTTGCGAAAGTGACTTTTGTTATTCATATATTTCATACTTTCAACCATAACATTGAGAACTAAGAACCATTAACGGAGAAACTAGTTCTAAAATTTATTGTACCTATACACTACCAGGGTGGCCGCAGGTCAGGGAAAACCTGGAAATCAGGGAAAGTCAGGGATTTTGAAAAAAGTCTTCAAAAAATCAGGGAATTTCTATCAGAGGCACTTTAAATAACTATCAAGGATAATAAACGTGACATTTTTTTAATTTAATTTGGAATTGCATTATTCCGTTTATAAAAGATTCTATGTTCAAAATGTTATGTCAGTGAAAATTTAGGGAATTTTGAAAATGAAGTTTTGCGGCCACCCTGATCTATTATTATTGTCAGTAATTCATTTGCCTTTTATTTCTATTTATATTTTGCAGTTTCTTCCTCCTGACGATTACATTTTTAGTTAACAATTTTATTATTTGGTTGAAAATTCGTCTTTTTGGGCTGAAAATTGAACTATTTTCGAAGAAAATAAACTTTTTGTTCAAAATTCATATTTTAGTGTCAAGTGAAATCTTTGTTGGTTGAACATTTAACTTCTTTTTTTAAGTTGTGTTTTTGGTTTAAAAATTCATTTGTTTTAGTAGAATTTTTTTTTGCTAAAAGCGCAATGGTTTCGTTGAAAACTATAATCATCTTTGGTGGAGGATTCAACTATTGTGTTGAAAATTTGGCTTTTTTGGTTAAATTTTTGGTTGCAAATTAACTTTTTTGTTGAAAATTCATATTTTTGGTTTCAATATTCAACTTTTTAAAAGAAAATCCGTCTTTTTCCTTGAAATTTCAATAGTTTAAATGAACTTCTTTTTCCTTATTGGCGGAAAAATATTTGTTGAAAAGTATTTATGTTAGTTGAAAATTTATTTCTTTGGTTTAAAATTGGACTATTTCGTTGAAAATTTAACTGTCTTTGGTTAAAGTGTAATTCTTTTTGATTAAAAATTCGACTATTTGGTTGAAAATTCAACTATTTGGTTAAAAGTTCAACTATTTTGTTGAAAATTCGTCGATTTTGCTTTAAGGTTCAACTGTTTGGTTGTAAATGCAACTGTTTGTTTAAAAATTAGATCTGATTATTGTTGTTGAAAATTAAACTATTTAGTTGAAAATCCAACTGCCCGTGCAGAAATTGCCCCGGTTGGCCCTACTACAACAAGTTTTCTGGTCGGATCCCGGCCGGGCTACACCTGGTTGGGTTTCATGGCCGGGAACCGGTCGGGAGCCGGCCGGGCTACATTTTTCTCGAATCACCTAGTCGGGAGCCGGCCGGTTCCTGGCCTGGACAAGCCTGGTTAGATTTCATGGTCGGGAGCCGACCGAGCACTGGTCAGGATACTTTTTTTGTAGAAATTATACATTTTTTAAGAGCCGTGACATTATCACAGACGTAATTACGGATACTGGATGAATTATTATTTTTGAAAAGTATAATTTAAAGATTTATTAGATCAGTAAAACAGAAACTAGCTTTTTTAAATTCTTAAAAAAAACATTTGATTTTTTCCAATGTTTTAACTTATTAAATAAAACTGTTATAAATTCTGCAATGTTCAACAGCAGATTTATTACAATTTTTATAATTTTCTCTATTTTCAGACAATTTTCAGTCTGTACACTTTCAAATTTGCCGCCATGTCTGACGCTTTCTGCGCTGGCGTCGGCGTAGACACTTGTAAGTTTTAGTTTCGCACCTCGAACGAGAATGCACGTTGCACTCATGTTGCGTCTTCTCCTCGAAGTACGCAAATAAAATCCGTGATTAAAATCAACCTTATTTCAGTAATCAGTTCCAAAACTTCACTTGCTGCACGAATAATAATTATTTTACATTAAAGTATAGTGGTGTGTATTCATTTTTTCCTTTCTTCCTTCCTAACCTCAAATCACCACGTGGTTTCAAAAATAAAACAATTGCTAGGAGATTCTAGAAACAGTGATTTAATCTCTACTCTAATTTCCTCGTGAGAATTTGTTAACTTGATTTTACATTTAAAGTTCACCGTATTCTTCACGATGAGCCTTAAAAGACAAACCAAGTTACCAATTTCTCGCCTGAAGAAAAACATTTTTTGACCGTTCTGTGGCCGGGTTACCCGACCGGATCCCGGCCAATATCCCCGGCCAGCGCCCGGTTTAAACTGGGGCTATCCGGCCGGCTCCCGGTCGGATCCCTGTTACCATTCCTACACGGGTGTTTTTGGTTTAATCATCTATTTTGGTCGCAAATCCAACTGTTTTGGTAAAAATTTGTTCTTTTGGATTGAAAACTCATCTTTTATGGTAAAAAAGTTATCTTTTTTAGTTGAAATAAATACATTTTTAAATTTAAATCTAAAATTCTTTTATCCCGTTAATAAAAGATTCTATGTTAAATATGAGTATATAATATTTATATGAAAGAAAATGATACACATATTATTTTTAAAAAGAGGTGTGAAATGGTAATTTGAAGATCATTGACACTCTGTCAACATATACTTAAAAGGCAAGAGGATATTCTTTAGATCCTTTATACAAGATGCTTTCAAGATCCTCTAATCCTGATCTCTCATTCACTGACCTTATCGACAATAGCCCGAGAGTCTATTGAAAACTCTTGAAAAGGTATACCTACCGTACTTTGTCCACAAAAGGTTTTGGATTACTTCTTTTACATTGTAGTCGAGTTGCTATGTTACTAATTATTAGAGATATTCTATCTCTTGCTCTTTATCTCTTAAAGTCAAGTTTTTTGTTTAACATTTTAGAATTATTTTTATGGTACAACTTACATCATATTGCAACAGGAGTAATACATTTTTTTCAGATGAAATTCACTCAACCGGTGAAATAATTAATAAGACACATGTCGAATACCTGATAAGTCTACTTCCAGAGTGATTTAGATTTAGAATTAATGAATCTAGTCAACGAGGTCCCGCTTTATCTGATCGACGATTTGAAATTGATTTTTCCAGTCTCCGCTATCAGTGTATATATAATATAATGTTATATGTACAGGTATATGTATATGAGATTAAAAAAAAGTTTTTGATGTGACAAGGGTTAGAATTTGTAAATTTAATGATATGTTACAATTTTCATATCAATCATCTTCAACTTGTTTTTTTAAGTGATTATTGATAAGAGTATCGAAATACTGGTTGAATTTCTAATAATTAAAAGTATCTTGTATTTTTTTAAATAAACTTACAGTAGTTAGAATAGGGAAGTACTTATATTTTATACGTGTAACTGTTAAATGATGAGATAATGTTTATTGTTTGTTTTATATGTACCTGTGCGGCACACTTTATTCTGTCATGTATTCATACTATTTTTCTGCTATATTTAAAAAGTAGGTTTTCTCAAATTGCGTATAGAATACATTTCGTGATAACCTTCGAAGCTAAACTGCTTCAAAATAAGAGTTTATAATTTATATTGTTCCAGCTACAAAATAATAATTTGCATATGTATTTTACTTTTTTGGCCATGTCTACTAGGGGTTAAAAAAAGAAGTATGAATCTCAGTTTGCATTTTCGAGCCGCATATCTTTTATGTTCTGTAACATCAACCGAAATTCGGTGGGCGTATATGGGGAAACTGGAAATATGCAGGATAGGTTCAACGAAATTCGGCGAGCGTATAGCACAAATATTTGGAAACGATCATATAAAAAAAGTAATGAATTTCAAAATTCAGAACGTCAAGTACATAGTTTAAAAAAGTGTAAATGGGTTATATTAAAAAATCGAATGGATAAGTAGTTTTGAAGGATGCAACGAAATGCAAGAATATTTAAAGATCTGAATCATCTTTACAATCTATTTTCAGAAATTCTATAACTTCAGAAAATTTTGGCTGGATTCAACCAAATTGTTCTCCTTTATTTGATAATAAAATACAAAAAGATATCAGTCAAAGGAATACTTCTCTGTTTTTAAAAGAGATATTTCTGAGTGCATTTAAAATCGTAGTCTGAAATTCTTTAATTCTTTCGGTAGAAAATTAATTTGCTTATCAGAAAATTCATCTTTTGGGTTGAAAATGTAATTATCTGGTTAAAAATTAATCTGTTTTTTGTTGAAAATTCAACTATTTTGTTGAGGCTTGAACTATTTTTGTTAAAAAATCTTTGTATTTGGTTGAATATACATATTTGGTTGAAAATTTAACTATTGTGTTGAAAATTTGTTTCATTTTTGGTTGACATTACATTTTTTATTTCCCTAAGGCAAGCTGACGCACGTGGACTTTCTTGGAAGATTTAATAATTAACTATTTTAATTATCGCTTATATTTTTCGTTGTATGGATTGATATATAGTATGCGCACCGCATTACCCACTCCTCCCCTACTTTCGATTTTGCTTTAATTTTTTAGTTTCGAGCGCATAGTTTTAATCCAAAGTGAAGATAAATATAACGAACAAAGGGAACTAAGCTAACTGACATGAAGCCAAAATCCCCTCGAAAACCCCACATCGTCATAATCTGTTTCTCGCATGTCTCTATCATGATTTCATCGAAAGCCGAAATCTGAAATTCTTTATTCGTCTGGAATTGACCATTTCAACGGCGACAGACAGAAGTCGAAAGAAAAGCAATAAAGTGTCCGCTCCTTTGTCTACTAAATAATTACATGGCGCCGCAACGCGTTCGAAAAGCTCATCCTTGCGACTCAGACGGGCGGACGTAACACGATTCACACACGTGCGCTCCACAAGAGTCACATATGCACTCACACGAGAATTCCGGTGGCGCCTGGCGTACAGAGTCTACACGGGTGTGCATGCGTGCGTGACGAGCCGTGTACCACATTGCCATTGGCTTGACTTACACGCATATATAAACGTGTAAAACGTATTTACGTGCTACCACCTATTTTTGCTTGTATGTGTATGCGTCTGGGGATCTACACATGAGCGTAATGAGTATCTAGCCTACCGAAGCCAGTTGGCATACGGAAGTGGTGGCTGTCACATTTGCACCCTACTTAACAGCCCAGCAACGGTCTAAATTCCGCGGATAATCCACTCAAAGTGGAAAAGAGAAAACCTCTCTGAAAACCCACTTAACACGATAAATGCAAAGTAACTCATACTCTTCTATTTAACATGTGAAATGGATTATAAGTACCTCGTAAAGAGCAAACGCCAAATGGTACTCACGCTTTTTACGCAACTTGTCATGAAATTATGAGAAATTACATCGTGTTTTATTCACATTGGGCATGGGAAGAATTCCTTGCGGAAAATTGCACCATTACATGTGCATTAGGGGTGGTAGAAAATATTTTTTTTTTTTAATGCAAAACGAAGTCAACCATGTTTATTACATTGGCGAGTCCTAACTTGAATAAAACAATCTTTTGGCTTAAAGGTAGATTTAGGCCTATTTTTGACCTAAAAAAGACCATGCTCCGTGAAGTGAAATTTCTTTTCTAGTTGAATGCAATTTTTAATATTCAGAATTTTTAAACGTGAATAATTTTGCATCGATTATTGGAGTTGCAAAAAAAACTAGGTGTTCGATAATGTTGAGGCGCAAGTAAAAGCTGGCGTCCTTCAGATTTTAGAACTGATAGACTCCAATAGAACAGTTTTTGAGGGTTCCTTTTATTTCGTTGCTATCCGATAGATGGCTAGTGACGGGTGCCGACGTTTTCATCTGCGCATTTACCGAAAAGCGTTGACCTATATTTCAAATCAATAAACACAGAACCAAAGTTTTTATTTTTTACAAAGATTAAAATGATTGATAGAAATACCTAACTTCACTGTTAAAAATGTTTGCAATTTTAATATACATTTAATATACATTTGTATATTAAATCTAAAACCTAGGTATACGGAATCGCCATTAAGAGACTATGTTATTAAATTTCATATACCGCATATTGATCATTTATCAGAAAAGTCCGATATTTGCACTTTACAAAAATTAAAAACAATTCTGGCAGCAATTTTCAATTATAAATGATCAAAAAGAATATTTTCTCCTAGATGAATGTAAACTACACTGGTTTTTCAGAGACAAGTTCAATTAAACAAATAATTAAGAAACCTAACCTCCAAGCACCTGTACTCACGTTAAAATTCTAACGTTCGCAGCGAATTTTAGGAATAATTCCACCCGTACGTTGCACTTTAATTGTAAGTAAGAATTTAGTCGACGAATGTAAGGTTATTGCTTTAGTTTTTTTAAAATTTGACAAGATCTGAAGGTATCAAAGGACTTGTTGTTTTCACGCATTCTGTTTTACCGACTTTAATATACATGTATATTAATTTTACAACATGATGGTATATTAAAATTAATGTACGGTATATGCAAATGACTTTACTCACATGTATATTAAATATCGATCAGACTTTTTTAACAGTGTTCTTAAAATAATTGTCACATCAGCAACTGTCACACCTCATGTGCACCAGGGAATTTTTTCGAGTGGGCTTACCATTTTTACATTCTCATTCTAATGAGAAGGTATTGGTTTTATGTAAAATTTGACATAGTCGGTTTTCATCAAATCTCCACGTTTTGAGACCCCCTGAGCCAGAAAAAACGGTTTTTACCAAGGTGTCTGTCTGTCTGTAGTCTGTCTGTCTGTCTGTCTGTCTGTCTGTCTGTCAGTCTGTCTGTCTGTCTGTCTGTCTGTCTGTCTGTCTGTCTGTAGCCACGATAACTTTCGAAAAAATGATCAGATTTGATTGAGCTTTGGCACACTTTTTTATGGCCGAAAAATAGAGAACGAGTTCGTTAACCAGCTATTTTGGATGAAAATTCAAAAAGTGAGCACATTTTGAAAATTTTTGAGACCACTTTTTTTGAAGATTTAAAAATTCTATGTATGGTTATTAGTAGTACGCAAAATGGCGAACAAAATATTCTAATGACTTTTCGTGATAAAACAAAAATTACTGGAGTTATAGCATTTTCAAAATTCCAAAAAACAAACGAAAATGTACATTTTAAGCCGAAAAACGCACGATATGAAAAAAAGTCAAGAGGAGAAAAACGTTGCTTTTTGAACGCCCTATAATATTTTCATAACAACTTTTTGAATTTTTTGAAAAATAAAAAATTCAAATTTTGATCGCACAAAAAAAGAATCAAAAATTCCATTTTGCTGTGAAACTATGCAAGATACGAGAAAAGATCATTCCACCAAAATTGTGCACCCAAAAAAGATCTACAAATTTCTTATCATTCACTTTTTGATATGACGCGTAGTTTTTGTTTTATTCGTAAAAAACAGCATTGAAAATAGAAAAATCAAATGCACAGAACCGAGCGTGGAACGCAAGGTTCAAATGATTTTCAAATCAAATATCGAGCGCGAAGCGCGAGTGTCTGGATGAGAATGTGTTCCTTAAGGTCGATAGAACCTTGAGTAAATGAAGTTCCTTTTCAGTCTAAAATAAAAACAAATTTAACAATCACTTAATATGTAGAGGTTTTGATAATTTTCTAATATTTGCAAACAAACTTTTTCTTTTCATCGAAGTCGAACACGAAGTTGAAAAATCTAGAGCAACCGAGCGTAAAGCGCGATGTAGATACGCCCGAGCGCGTAGCGCGAGGTGAATACATAATCGAGCGCGAAGCGCGAGATAAATATATGATCGAGCGCGAAGCGCGAGATCCAACAGTTGCGCGCCCCAGGCGCGCTCAAACTTGCGAGCGAAGCGAGCCGCGCGCGAAGCGCGCGATGAGAATGTGCCCGCGAAGCGGGCAGATTTTTAAAACTGGTAATATAAAATCAAATAACAATGTTTTTTTCATTTGTAAAATAACTTTAATAGCACTAAATTTATACTAATTTAAATCAAATTGCTTTTTATCATTTTCACTAATCTCAGAAAAATATCTTTTAGTCAAACTGTTAATTTTAATATGTTAAATATACACTGAATTTTAAGTATGATGATCAAATGATTTTTTTTTAAATTATAATTGAAATTATGGATTTAAGGATCAATTTCAAGGTACGATTAATTATGTTTATGTGACGCAGGCATGATTTACGCGTTTCATCAGCGCCTTTTCAGCTCTGAAAGTAGCCGTTTATACAAAAGGTAAAGCGAATACGCATGCGCGGGGTAAAATTATGATCATAATCGTACTCCGCACATGCGCATTCGCCGTCGCCTGTGTACAATTATGGCCGCGTCAAACGTCTTTTCACTCTCACGTGTTTGCAAAACTCACGCTCGAGTAAAGAGTTTGCCTCCTAGGAACGCAATATACTATTTTAGTATTATTAATTCACTTAATTATTTGATGATGATAATTAATACATTTAATAGGGTGGTCCAAAAAAGGTTTTTTCTATGGCTCCTCTACTAATTGTTCCTTTTGCGCCGCAATTTTCCGTGAATTTTGCCAGTATTTAAAAAAATATTTAGGAGTCTGTCAAGCCGAATTGCTGTTGTTAACGGAATATTTTACTTTGGAATATATCCATAGTTTTATTTTTAGTTAAATATATCACCTAGATTTTTGACAGAATTAAACTAAAATATTTTCAGTTCTCACAAACACATTTGTGCAAAAATAATGCTTATTTTCTTTTAGTAAATGCCAACAGAATAAAAAATTTTCTGATGCGAATCCGCACGAGTGTACCGTTTGAGGGTTAAAGCTTGTCGTTTCGATCACCTAGTTTTTTGACAGAATTAAACAAATATATTTCGGGGTCTCTCATGCCCATTTTTGTAAAAAGTGGCTTATTTTATTTTAAATGCCGCTATTATATAATTGATAATTTTACTTTGGCATACAAAAGAATTAAAATTCATGTATAATAAATGTATAAAGTCCACCAACAGTGGAAATTAAACAATTCGATATGTCCAAGCGGACATTTACTTAAATTAAAAAATTGGCAAGATGTTCAAATGGCAATGAATCGAAAATTAAAGCCTGCATGTTTTAAAAATCGATCTTGCATCATTTTAAGCTATCTAAAATGTAAACTTTCCGTGGCGATTACCCTGTTTGAACGATAGCCTGCAACGTTTCGTACTCCCAGTTTGTTCTGTGTATGTATTATTTCCATTATCTTTGAGTAACAATAAATTTCTGTTACAGTGGAACTTTAGAAATTTATTTTTATTTTATATTATGAAGAAGCTGGATTCTTCAGGGTAGTAAAATATATTCTTTGTACATATAGTATCTGTCCCATAAAACTCATGACATTGTGGAAGGAAAGGTTTTGCTTGCGGCAAATTCAAATTAGAAAGTAATACGTTTTCTGTGAAGTACTGAAGGTTAGCAGAAAACGTTCGCATTGTACATATCTAATGCAAAAGTCGTAAGGCACAGAACTACTTGCACGCTTTATTCGTATATGCTCATTAGGATTAGATGGAACAAATTACAACGAGATTATTACACGGGCAAACAAGCTCGTAAAAAGATATTCATGGGAAATCTCGTAAATTGCAGACAATTACTCCTTCCCAGCTAATGCTACTCTCGCAATCGGGATTATAAGAATCAAGCTGTGCAATCTTTTAGCTTTATGGTGCAATATGTCAAGAATATATTTTTATTCTTTAATACTTTAAATGCCACGCTTTTCATGGAGAAATACATATCTTAACAATTTTTATAATTATAGTTTTCCATTTAAATTCATAAAGATTTCATTGTTGAACGTCAGTTCTCAAAAGTACGCCAAATTCGGTGTTGTTTACATTTTTTGAGTTGTAACCAAAAGGAGACACGAAAACAAGTGAAAGGGCGATTAAAATTATCATTGTTCAAAATAAGATGCAACAAAATTCACATCAATGGTTTTCTGTGTTGGGGAATACAAGTTTGATAATATTTTATTGCAAGCAGTAAATGAATGTTAAATTTAAAATAAAGGAAGAGTGATTGAGTAAACATGGAACGAGGAAAGTAAACTCGAGAATCACGAGACAGCATTTATGCCCAGAGGCTTGTAATTAATGGTCACCCAGGAGACAGCGATATGTAAGTAGACAAACCCTCCTTTCAACCGTCAGCCATTAGGCAAAAAAGACAGTGTACTTTTGCGTTCAGGCAAAAACAGTTCGGGCAAATAATCAGCTCGTTATCGACGCGATCGAGCGGACGCATAAATCAGGGAACTGGATCGACTTTTACTCTCAGCCTCTCCAAAATGGCCTCATCCAAACTTTCGCAATGAGATTTGCCTGAGCCTCCTCTTCTGCTACCAAAATAATCCACGAGTCTTTTAAAAAGAAGAACCAATTTCAACTAAAATCAAGAATCTTCAACCAAAAAACTTAATTTTTAACAAAGTAGTTCAACTTTCAACCAAGAAGTTGAATTTTCAACTACTAATGAAGACAACAACAAAAAAACTAATTTTCAACAAAATAGTTCAATTTTCAACCAAAGAGATGAATTTCAACTAAAAGATGAACCGTCAACTGGAATAGTTAAATTTTCTGCTAAAAAATTAATTTTTAACCAAAAAACAACGATTTTTCAACAAAATATTTCAAATTTTAACCAAAGGGATGAATTTTCAATTGAAAAGAAAAATTTTCAAACAAAAAAAATCACTTTTTAACCAAATTGTTCAATTTCCTACAAAGTAGATTAATTTTCAACCAAAAGAGATCAATTCTCAATGAAAAATTTAATAGTTGATATTTCAACAAAAACAAATTTTAAATAAAAAAACAGTTGAAGCCAAACAAGGAAGACGAATTTTCAACAAAATAGTTGAATTTTCAGCTAAAAAAGGTCAAGTTTCAAATCGAAAAACGAATGGTAAAATTTTCAGTTCAAAAAATTAATTTTCATTTTGAAAAGTTGATTTTCATCAACAAAATAAAAGAAAAATTCAACAATATAGTTCAATTTTTAACCAAAGAAACAAATTTTCCACCAAAATAGTTGAACGTGCAACATAAAAAGACAAATTTTCAACAAAACAGTTGAATTTTTAACTGAAAAATGGATTTTTAACACAATTGTTGAATTTCCTACAAAGTAGATTAATTTTTACCAAAAGGTTGAATTTTCAACCAAAATTATGAATCTTCAACGAAGAAGATTAATTTTCTAAGAATCAAGACGAATTTTTAACCAAAAGTGGAATAGTTAATTTTTCAGTTAAGAAAATTAATTTTCAACAACAAAAAACATCAACTTATCTGAATTACTCTGGATTACAAGTTATATACTTAGATTACTTGAATTTCTTCGGATTACCTGAACTACTCGGAATTATTTGGATTATTTCCCCTCAGTTACATTACTTTTTCTACACTCATAGAATTTGCTCCAAAGACAAGAAAGGGAAATATTAACTCAGCGGCAACTATAAAGGAACTTCTTCTAATTTTCTCCCTCGTAACTATATAACTGTAGACTTTTTCCCCCCAAGTCATGATCACAAGCGCGAGAGTTGCCGAGCAATGATAAAAAACTGAAAATTTCCTTCACAACAATGTAGCAACGTTTTTTATTTCAAAGTTAGTGCAGCTTCATGTCTTATTTATCGCTGTGGAAAACCTCGAGGGCGACAATTTAATGTTGACAAGTTCGTGAGTGATGGGAAAAAAGATGGCTTGTCGGAAGTGGACCATCGGCCATTCTTATTTCCCTCGTCTGCGATTTACGGCCATTAGAGTACCGTAGTGTATGTGCCAATTCCGCCGATGGTGCTGTAGTTGGAATTACAACAAGTTTAATAAGACAGAAACAAACGTTCAAAACATTCGAGTTTATATTTGTAACCGCTGCCTGCGTGGTACCGTATATAGATGTTCGCCAACCTTTTTTACTTTTATTTTTTGTATATTTTCCTTATTTTTCCCCCTCGAGATTTAAACTGTACTGTTACTATGCTATCTTGGCTGCGTGGGGGAACAGGGTTTGTTAATTTACGATTAACGAATGCGAACTATAAATTAAAAGGGGGTCGGGAGCGAGAGAACGATCCGTTTTCCTTCGCGGCGCATTCCGCGTTCCTCCTCTGCTAAGTGACTCCGTTTGTACGCCTTTTAGTGAACTCTTTATCTTTCATCATGTCACTCTTATTATTTAGATCTTTTGTTCCGGCAATTATACTTAGTGCAAAATAAAATTAAGTGGGCGGTTAAGATTCTTGGCCATTGTCAAGGATGTACTGAAGAATGTGCATTGTGCAGTTAGTTGTGCAGTGCAGACATGTTCAGTGTTCATTATTCAACTTCTTTTTATAGGTTCACCGTAAATCTCAAGGGTGTAATTTTTGTAGAAAAACAAGGAGAAACGTTGGTTAGTCAATGTCTTCAAGTGTTTTAAATCACTTTCGGATACAAAGGACATATTTAATTTTCTAGCAGAGTTCGGAGTTTCTGACGCTGTCGTGGGTTCAAAAATTTGAACGTGGATCGGAGAATGGGGTTGTAAAATTTCATGAAAGTTTGGCCAAATGATAAATTTTAATACTAAGACGGGAAAGTTAAAAGTAATAATTCTTATTGTATATATTTTGAGATATCAACTATTACGTTTTTCGTTGAGAATTAATCTTTTTTGGTTGATGATTCTTCATTTTAGTTGAAAATTTAACTGTTTTATTGAAAATTCGTTGTTTTTTCGGTTCAACTTTGAACAATCTTAGGTAAAATATCTTGCTTGAAAATTTATATTTTCAGTAGAAAATTCAACTACTCAGTAAATAATTCATCTATTTGGTTAAAAATGCAATATTTTTACTTGAAATGTTAGGAATTTATATTCTGAAACTTTTGAACATTTCTGAAACTCTCGTCTAATGAAAAGTTTCATTATTTCATGAAACTTAAAATGTTTCAGTGAAACGTTCCATTTACTCAAATTCCTAACGGGGAAGTGATAACGATTTATGTTATACTTTTTATACACAAGTATAACTAATTACTTTAATTGTAACTTTTAAAGTGATTCACTTACTTTTTCAGCTCAGTAACTTATAATCTTTTAATAATCTTCATAATAATATTTATGTGAGCAAAATGTACTTATTTGGATGTAGAAGTGCCAAAGTAAATTTTTTATTGATCAAACTATAAGACGTTATACGTATATTTTAATGTTATATTCCGTATGCGATATGATGCGGCATGCATGCACGCATGCATACGACGTGTATTGCATGCATGCATGCCTGAAACTCAGGATGCGTTGAATTCAAAACGAGCTCCATCAACGATGCACCAGCAATATTTTGCCATTTCTCTTTCGCTTGGTCTGCAGTTGAGTAAACTGGGATCGGCGATTAATGCTCTATCTGTGATCAAAAGAATCGTAAAGTTCATCTCGTATGCCCTTATATTACTTGCATTATTTATTTACTCCGCGCTTCAATTTTCATTAAATACTTGTTTAAAAACAAGTAAATTAATGCATCAGTAAATAAAAAATTCGTATATACTTCATGTATATATATACAACATACTACTATACTATAATGATTTTAGTTTTAAAATACTAATTCTTGGTGTCAAACGGTAACGTAACCTAAAATTGTTAAAAAATTATGAACCTTTAAAATCCAATAATTTTTGTTAAAGAATTTCAATTTCTGGAAAGAAACGCTAATAAAGTGAGAAAAATATTCATACAACAAAATGTTGTTCTGTTGGCTCAACAAAGTTTGTGTTTATTCAACAAAACGTTTTGTTGGTAGAACAAAACCTTTTGATGTACTACAAAAAATTTGGTTGAACCAAAAAAAAAAAATTTTGTTTTCCGAACCAAACACTTTCCTCAGTGTAGTATTGGCAAACCCCCTAATGAAAACTATGATCTATACTGCTCTACTACACTGAGAAAAATGGATTATACGAACTGGATAATAGAATTAAAGAATAATACACCGTAAAGAAAAGTATATTAGCGCGTATAATCTATAATATTTTTCTAATATATGAAGATGTTACCAAATATAATCTCTAGATGTTAAATTCTTATAATCTTCAGACATTAAATTGTAACATCTCAGATTTTAAAATATCCAGGCGCCTGTGTAGTCTCAGATGGTACATCACATCGTGGCGCGTGTCATATGCATCCGTTTGCATTAAAACAAGTAATAATTAGGATATAAAATGATTATTTGTGCTAAATCACACGTGATTTAGATTTTGAAAATGGGTAAGTTTATATTTCTTTTCATTACACATCACTGCCACTTGTACAAGTGCAGAAACTTCGCCTCCTTTACTTTCGTTTTTGTAGTCTCATGATAGCCACTTTCCTGCTTATTGTGTGTTTAAAAAATTGAAATTTGGTTCCAGTTCTACTTCCGAGCTCGTCTATGAAAATTTTGTATATATTTATAAATACGTTTGCAATCATTATTATATATATTTGAGGTTATCTAATGGACCAGGACTCTTATATGGATATTAGATTTTAAAATCTTGGATTATAGATTTTATTATCTCAGATTATAAAGTTTAATAATCCAAGATATTATCCTGTAATATCTATTTCTTAATATCTATAGATTGTAGTTCTAATAATCTGGATCGCTGTCCCATAGTTAATAGTCCAAGATTATATCCGGTAACATATTTTTTATTACCGGGTATAATCCATTTTTCTCAGTGTATACTAGCCAACAACTGATGCGGTTCTAAGACAGTACTGTGAATGGTACTGGGCCTGTACCTCGTATTACGGTGGGCCCAGTACTGTTGGTTTAGTACAATAAGAGCCAAGTGGTACATGTCCTGTACAGCGCAGCTGTTGGCCAGCAGTGTGCCAGTACAGAACATAGTTATCATCAGGGATTTCTTCCAGTATTGGACCAGAATCTTAAATAGTCTGGTGTATACAGCGCCAGTAGTAAATTTCCACCTGGATGTTATGAAATATATCAAAATTATAAGCTGATCAACCTCTTTCTCTCTCTTTTATCATTAAAGTGACATATATATGTAAACCTATAGCAACAAATGCATACTTCAAACAATTACATGCAGTTGTTGACTGTATCGTTGTTTATAAAACGTAACACGCTGCTGATTATTCTCATTAAATATAAGGAGCCCGTAACATATTATCATCTCCTTGAAGTATTGTCGACATTGGATCTAAAGATTACACATATTGCAATGCTCTGATAATATTTATAGAATCCGTGCGTGAGAAATGGAGGAGCCGCATCAAAAATGTTTTTACATAATACGAGACTGTTCATTATGCAAATTATTACTCTAATCAAACACGTAATTTTTCTTTAATTAAGATTGCAGTATTGATCGCTCGTTTTTACAACTCTAGAATGTTCATAACTATAATCTATTTTTCTCAAATCATGGAATAATTGAAACGAAACTATTATTACTACTATATCGAGTATATTGTGTAATATGATTCTAAATTAATTAAATAAAAAAGTGAATGATCAAAATAAAATTCTGTTAGTTACGCTCAGATGAAGTGATTTCTGACAAAGTGAGTGTGTTTGGAGATGTTTTTTGTCTTGTTCTAGAAACGGTGGTAGTATATGTAGTTGGCCACGAAAGTGGAATTTCAGCTAATTGACGCGGCTTGAGCAACATCGGTCTTGTCTTGCCTTAGAAATCCGGAAACGCGTGATGCCGATTCTTAATGCGATTCGTACTGTAAAGTAAAGGTTGAGAGATTTTGATCGAATAAATTCAACAGCACCAGTAGCCGATCTAACGGATTCTGGATAGGTAAAACCTTTCTCCAATCAGATTCTTATTGTAAACATGGGACGATTCCGTTAGAACCAGTCTATTGACGTCATAGTATCACTTATCAATGGAATTTTTTCTGGAAGTCTTATGCACAATCAATCATTCTTCGATGAGTCAATTTTATCAGGTATATTACCTGTAGTTCGACTTTTTGTGTATTATTCCGAAACATTTTTTTAAATATGTTATTTCCTAGTTGGAAAATTTTGTAGCACCTCAGTACTGGTAAACCCCTTGTGATATGTAATTATCTTCAGTACTGGACTATTTTACTGGCTAAAAAATGTGTGCGATGACGAGTGGGCCCAATTAAGACTGGCCTAGCACCGCGTCAGTTGTTGACTATTAATCAGTCAGTAGTATGCCAGTACATAACATATATAATCATATATATCATTAGGGGTTTCCCAGTTTTGGTATAAAACCTATAGGTATAGTCCATCTAGGTTCAACAATATTTCATTCATTATAAAATCAATGTTTAATATTCCTTTTTTTTATTAAATAATCTTTCCACAATGGTCTTAATTAAGCTGAGAGGGAATAAGTCCTTTCTACCCTTAGTTCATAAATATTCAAGTGTTGATTGTTCATAAATATTCAGGAGCAAGAACCGTTCTTGAAACATAACTTATGCAATTTATTGTAACAGTTGACCTTTTTATCGCTCTCCCCTTTGGAGTAGTTGAAAAATCTGTCTGTAAAAAGTGGAAATAAAATAAAAAATTTTAAGTAATTTTATATAATAATAAAGCTTGAAAATATACTGAACACGTGCTTATCTTGTACTAAAAAATGACATTAGTTGCAAATATAAAAGTGCAGTGCCTATTAACATTCTAATCAATATGTTATATCTCTCTGTAATATTGCCTTTTTTCATATTGCGTGTGAGTTGGTTTAATGTCCGCTTATACTGGAAAACATTATACTCTGTATCTCTATAATTTTTATCATAAATTATTTCGGTAAGTTTTATGAATTATCTATACGCATGTAATTTTCATTTAAAAGATCAAGATAAAAGAAAGTACAGGTGGAATTAGAAATAATGTCCCCGCCAAATAAGTGTTATCAATATTAATTTGTGATAAAGGAGCTTTTGATATCAAAAATTTAATCGTTTTCAAAAAGGCTGTGCCTAGTCATCCCGAAAAAACGGGGGAGTTGGAAAAAGGGATGGTCGTTCCAAAACAGTTGGGTCGACTAGCCAAGCTTATGAAAAATATTTGACTACTCATCCCGAATTTCGGGACGACGGAACACTTCGTTAATGATATAATTATAATAATTGTTCAATTCTGACGAGAATTTTGATGGATTTTTCTCAGGAAATATATCATTTGAAATGTTTTTTTATTTGCTTATTTTGAAAACAACGATTCGTACATTATTGAGTATTTGAATTGGAAATTGTTCAATAAATATTTTGAATGTTTAATTTTTAAATTCTAAACGCTTCAGAATTATAATTGTTCCGCATTAGATATTTCTCAATTTCAAGATTCTTGGGAATTTTTCTTTTGCGTCTTGAGTGGCTACCATCTAATTGTATGGCGAAGAGAAAGAAATAATCTGGAATGAAAAACACCCATTGGCAATAATGAATAAAGGCGTTAAGTATATATGTATGTCGAATCGAATCCAAAGTCTGTGATCAATTGGGCCATGATTGACAATAATTGCTAATTGAGATCAAGATATAAATACCGGTACTTTCCGGCATTGTTTAACGATTTGCATACGGGGAGGTGACAATAATTATATAAGAATGGGCTGAGCAAACCAAGTCGATAATGATTATCTACACCAGGAAAGGGACTACCAGTTATCACCATAGTCGTTTATACATCATGCTCGTGCGTGCCACTTGGGACGAAGCCGGCAATTTGTTTGAGTGTCTGCATTGTAAAGTAAACCGAAGATCTCTCCAGTTCGAATGGCTCCTTATTCTCTTCTCTTTCGGCCAGTATCAATGAACCCTATCTCTTTCGCGTGTTTTATCTCCCAAACTCTTTGATGTCTCTCTCAAATTTCCTTTTAACAAGAGGCGAATCCTCCGCGAAAAGTATTTTAACGCAGCAAAATATATGAGCGGTCGTTCAAGTATTACGTCACGAAAATTTTGCAAATTTGTTACCCCTCACCCCCTACCCCCTACCCCATAAAACGTTTCATAATACGCACAAATCACGCTACTTCCACCTTTTTGAAAAATGCAGGGCTCGGATCGTGCCACTTTTTCGACTTTTTTCGACTTCCGTTTTTCTCAGAAGTTCGCTACACTTATAGTTTCAATTTTAATCACAATGAAACTTTTAAAACTGAAATTCAAAACTAGAAAAAATTGTACCATTAACATTGAAGATTGTATCATTAACATTAAAAATTGAATGATAATAATTGCTGGCACTAATTGAATAGTAGAGTTTCTAATTCCCTATAAATGCGTATTCAAAGTTTTAATTTCTTCAAATGGCAAGCCTTATTAGCAGATGGATATTTTTAATTCGCAAACATTTTAAATCGATTAATTTCAAATTCAATTAAAGTCTTCACACTCTTTCCCCAAATTTTCATTTAATTGAAAATTTCATTGGATTATTTTGTGGAAAATTCATATTTTTTGTCGAAAATTTAACTGTTTTGTTAATGATTTGCCTTTTTGTATAGAAAATTCATCCTTTTAGATTGAAAATTCTTCTTTTATGGTAGAAAACCCATCTTTTTTTGCACCAAAATTCATCTTTCTGAGTTTAAAATTAACTTTTTTGTTGAAAATTGAACAGTCTTCTAAAAATTCGTCTTTTTGCTTGAAAATTCAATTATTTGGATAAAAATTCAATATTTTGTTGAAACTTCTTATTTTTTATTGAAAGTTCAACTATGTGGTTAAAAATTGTTAACCTATTTAAATTTTAAACCTTTTTTGTTTTGGAAATCTCTAACATTTGATGGAAATTTTATCTTTGTAGGTTGAAAATTCGACTAATATTTGGCTAAAGCTTCAACTTCTTCGTTCAAAATTCGTCGGCAGATTGATTTTATTTAAAAAAATGTATTCCCCTATTATCCCCTTATGTTCGTGAAGAGTCATCCTATTTCCCCTGTTTCGAAAGTATTTTGGATTTTGGTCTGTGAAGTCTGAATTATTAAAAACTAAATAATTTCGTATTCAAATGATACATTCTCGAATTTAAAGCCTTAATTGTTGAGTAATGTTAAGTTTAAAATATTTAAAATGAATGTTCCTGAGGTTCGAAATCAATGCAAATTATAAAATTCTCTCCTTTGAAAATAATCCCATTTGACAAGTTTAACAGTTCAGAAAGAAATATTTGTAATCCAAATGCCGAATCCTTCAAGCTGAATGGCTATTGTTAAAAAATTGTTTTTACTTTGTTTTGATTGCAAAGAATATTTGAAAGTCAATGAGAATTATGTACTCTATATATTCCTAAACAAATAATGTTATTATTTCAGCAATTCAGTTTTATACGTTCCAAAATTTATTTCGCTAAACTTAAAGTAAAAAAACATTAGATTAATAATTACATGAAAAAATATGGCGCTAAAGTGCATTTTTAGGTGTAAAAAATGTGACATCACGCGTGTGACGTAATACTTGAACGGCCCATTATTACATTATAGGAAGAATTAATTCGAAAAATAATATGAAAAAATCGAGGTTCTAACGGTGTCTAATAAATAAATCCAGGATCGGAGACATTTCACAAGATACCTGTCGTAATTAATTTTTTTTCGCGATATATAAACCCGTTTCAGCTAAAAGCATGTAATTTTAGAGACGTGTTTTTTTTCACTTTCGCGCGTCATTAACCGAGATTAATCGCCAATACGCTTTTTTCGACAGTTGGGTTTATTTACTGAAAGGATATTGTTTAACGCTTAATCATTATTTATAATAATAATAATCGTGTCGCGCCTATACGCCAGCGCAGGATCTATATTTAGTATACTAATTTATGCTGTGCAACGAAATTTTTTATCCTCGACCCTCGTTACGTTGGAGGCTATTTTCTGCAAGGAAATAAGGCGATTCTAATGTGTTCCAATTATCTATTAAAATCAATATAGCCGTCTGATCGGCGTCGATTTTCTTGCGTCTTGGGTGCTCTTGCAAAATCTTGATTCATTAATTATCGCAAGTCGACCGATCTAAGTCTATACGGGATATAATGCACTGCATGTGTGATTTTAAATGTATATGAAGCTGAATGTGCAATTTTTATTTTTTACTTGTATTTATATATGTACACTTGTACAGTGTACACTTGTGTAATTGTGTGTAATTGCAAGATCTAGATGTAACATTATATGAGAGACTAAATAATATTGTATACGCGGGTAAACGATAAAGTTTCACGGCTTTTAAATCTGGAGAGCCGCTTTGCGATTCTCACAGTTGGTAAATCAGCCTTGTGCACATTTCTCGGACTGGTTCAGGCTGGTTCCTCCCGGGCATCAAGATTCCGCGACTGAAATCTGTTTGTATATGTAAAGGCTGCGCCGGCTCCCTGAGCACCAATAATTTAATCCTATCAATCGCAGGTCGAGCAGTACTTTCACAAAACAAGTTTGTTAGACGAAAATGGTCCTTTTTTATTTTAAATGAAATAGTTATTTTTCTTTTATTTTTTTTTTGTCGGAGGCGTTGCATGGCGAGAGGTTTCCCAATAGCAACTTCGATGTACACCTGAATTCATGAATTGAAAAGAATGCGAAGAATGCAAAAACTTAAAGAGAATTAAAAACAATTTTAAGTAACTAAGACGAATTGAAGGGAATTCATTACCAATTCTACACCTGAGTTCAAGAATTCAAAGATAGTTGAGTTTTCAAGTCAAAAATATCAATTTCCAATAAAGAAAGTTAATTTTCAACAAAATAGTTGAATTTTAAACCAAAAAAGATCAAATTTCAACCAAAAATGGAATAGTTAAATTTGCAGTTCAAAAAATTGATTTTCGAAAAAAGTTATTTCAACAAAAGATTTAAATTTTCAACCAAAATCTTCATCTAATAAAAAATGCATTTTTAACAAATTAGTTCAACTTTCAACCAAGCAGTTGAATTTTCAATCTAGAAGAATAATTTTCTACCAAAAAAGACGAATTTACAACAAGATAGATACATTTTCAACCAAATAGTTGAATTTTCATCCAAAAACGATCAATTTGCAACCAAAAATGGAATAGTTAAATTTTCATTAAAAAGAATTATATATTGTATGCTTTACTTGTTAAATAAAATCACTAATGTTCATTTTTTAAAGCATTTAAAAAATTGTTCACATTTATCTTTTCCAGGTGTGATGTCACTTTCTGCCATAACATCTCCCCCCCCCCCCCCCTATGTCAAAAATCGTCAAAAAACCTATTACGTAGTTTTTTAATGGCCCCTTCAACATTAAGAAAGCATTCGACATAATTCAGAAATAGGTGTACATCTGAATTCAGTGGTTAATCCCTCGATGAATGATATATATTGCGGAGTATTATATCAGTCTTATACTAAAGCACTATAAGTCAAGTTTAAATTTTGCGTTTGATTAGAGCTAAGCTACTTATAATAATAAGCGTATTACAGTAAGCCTTGTTATTATCGGTACATAAATGCAAGGCAGTTCGTATTTATACTCTGGTACTCAAACTAATCAGAGTCCGTGACGATCGGAACTGTCGAGAAGTATCAGATGATAATAATTATTTCAGCATTTATATCTCCCAGCTTTTCTGTCCCTGTCATTGTTAATAGATCATACCTGTGTTTTACCTGCAGCGACCCGTAACGAGTCATTAATGAAACCCCTTGTTTTCAATTCTAATGACTGCTCGAGTATAATATAATCATAAAATATAATATAATGATGATGAAATATGAACAGATTTGCAGGCCCATCCTTCACACATAGTAGCAGTTCGTATCGATGTTTATTGCAGAAATGGGATAAGGTCACTTTTCTCAGGAAACCGATAACTGTTGTAATTAGCTGGGTTTTACCTAGTCACGAAGCTGTCGTGATGATTTGTGGTTTCATTGTTTCTTAACCTATAGGTGTGAGAAGGCAAATCCTTTATTTATCGAATTAAAGTTATTGGCTTTTATATATGATAGATTATTGAACAGGTCCTTTCACTTGAGTTAATACAGATCAATTCTTTTATTTGAATAATAATAAATGTATAAAGTGAAGCAATCTTGAGTTTGCGAAGAATATAAAGTCCGCAATTTGTGAAGAAATGCAAAAAATAAATTGAGGCGAAGACAAATACGAGCCAACTTCTGCATTCATTACTACTTTCCCACAAGCTTCGTTCGCTCCAGGAGGTCTTTGATGACAAAGAGTGGGATGAAAGACACCAGGAATTTCACCAAGACTTTGATGATCTTATAACTTACATAAACCTCTCTAAAGACTGCAAAACCTTTCGTCTTTGGTCTTTAAATTTTACAATTTACAATCTCCATCTTTTTGCGGGTACAATAAATGCGGAGGTCATTTACGAAGGTTATTACGGAATTATGGTTTTGGCTTCACTGTAATTTGCTGAGTTTGCAACTTCAAGAAAGAAGAGTTAAGAAGCAAGTAGCTGCATTCCAATTCAAATAAAAATATTTTATATCAGAAATCAGAAAGTTTAAGGAATCTGTATAGCATCAATAATGCATAAGTAAAAATTGTTAATTGCACACTCAGAAAAATGTTTGTTTGAATCGAACAATTTCTCATTTCTCTCAACATTCTCTCAAAACTGAGACATCATTTTTCTGAGTGTAAAATTCAAAATCCTAAAATTGTAAACTGAAACTGACTCCCTGTCTGGTAATTTTTCGAGTCGGTGCTTTTCTCGGTTGAGCAAATTCGGAAACAATGAGGACCAGCCAGTCAGCGCACCTAGCTAGGCGGTATTTGCCTTGCTTGGGCCTGTAACTATCTGGACAACCGGCCATTAAGCATCGGCGAGGGGTCGTGCCGATGCCGGGGATACGGGGTGGCAATTAGCAAGAACAATAGGAACAGGGCCCTTCTTTCTGGGAAGTAGGATGGTCCCTCCGGGCCCTAAACCGGGCAGGTAGACATTAAAACGTAGCCGACAAGGCCCACTATCCTGTATCGTGTATCATATACTCCGTGTCTGGAACCAACCACCAAATATTTCCTCCTTCCTCTATCTACGAGTACATCTAAAACTAGAGAGTCTAAAAAGTTAAAAAATTCTTAGAAAAATTAGAAAACCAATAACAAAGAACTAAATTAAAGGTGAAAAGGAATACAAATAACAAATATTAATTTGTGTTTCTTTTTCAAACTGTCTATTGTTACGGAATTGTCCGTAAGACTTGACCGGTTAGTTTTACGGAAAATTCCGTAATACACGGCAGTGCCTTTCTTTTTTAATTTTTTCATTACAGCACGCGATGTCGACACAAACTTCCTGAAGATCCTTTCCATCACACAGAAAGCAAACCTGCAATAATCACGTTCACTTGCAATCTCTGTAATTATATTGGAAAGAAACTGCAATTATTACTCATCTTTAGCTGATCAGTGAGCCGATAAATTATGAAATTACCCTCCGGTAATGCTGGCAATAATCGATTCATTTTTCTAATTGATATCCGCTAATCGATCCTTACTGGTTTTAGAAAAACTTTCCAACTGTAAAATATATCTTATAATCTTATATCAAAGGAAAAATGATCTGACTTTATAAATGATAAATATACTAGTATCATCAATCGCGGTTTATGCGCTCGTGCAGTTTTTCGATTTGAGCGGAAAAACAATTTTTAATACAAAATAAAAATTTTCAATAACTTTATTTTTCAAGATTATTAGTTTATCTTTTTTTAAGGTCATATGAATATAATTTTCCTTTGATTATTGAGAAAATTCAAAAAGAGTTTTTAAGATTTCAGCTATATAAAATCAAAATTTCAACATAAAACTTCATTTTCAAGCAAATAGTTGAATTTTTAACTGAAAAAGATAAATTCTCAACGTAAAATGTAATGTATAATTGATATTTCAACTAAGCCTATTTTTATTTTTAATCAAAAACAGTTGAACTCATCCACAAAAGATTGCTTTTCAATCAGTTGCATTTTTAACCAAAAAAGATGAAATTTTTACCAAAAGAGACCAATTTTCTACAAAATAGTTTAATTTTTCAAACCGGAAATATAAATTTTCAACAAGAAAGATAATTTTAAACAAAAATATTGTATTTTCAACCAAAGAAGAAGAATTCTCAATGAAAAATGTAATAATAGATATTTTAATCAAAAAAGATTTCAATTTTGAATAAAAAACAGAATTAAAAAAATATGCATTTGCAACAAAATATTTGCATTTTCAACCAAAGAGATCAACTTTTTACTAAAATTATGTATCTTCAACCAAAAAAATCAATTGTTTACCATTTGTTTTATATTTTAACTAACAAGTAATTGAATTTTCAACCAGAAAAGATGAATTGTCAACAAAAAATGTAATAGTTGATATTTCAAGTAAAATATATTTTAATTTAAAATCAAACAGAATGGAATTAATGAAAGAAGACGGGAAAACAAAACAATAGTTTAATCCCGAACCAAAACAAATGATTCGAATTTTTCTTAACATTTTTTTTAAAGTCTGCAAAAGTCAAACAATTGCCCGAAAATCTTCTAGATTTATTTTTTATAATTTTGGAAATATTAAAAAAAAATTTAATAATATTTTCTTAAAATTAATTTGTTTAAATAAAAAATCATTAGAAATTTTCCCAGTAATCTTAAGATTTTTTTGATTTTCTTGAAACCTTTTAAAATTCTTGAAAAGCTTCCAAATTTGTCGTGCGAAATCTTTAAAAAATTTTTAAATCTTTCTAAGTTTAAAATTAGTTTTTAATCTTTACAAAATCTTCTAAATTCTTTTCCCAAATTTTAGGAAATCATTTAATATTATTTCAAATCACTTTTAATTTTCTCTTAAAATTCATTAAAAAAAAAAAAATCATTTGAAATTTCCTCAGGAAATTCTCTTGAAACCTTTCAAAATTCTTAAAAAACATATTTTTTTGAAATCTTAAAAAATCTACAGTTTGTTTTCAGTTGTATATGAAATATTCTCAAGATTTAAATTATTTTGAAATCTGTTCAAAACTTCAATAATGTTGAACATTAAAAAATGTAAATTAATGTTTTCAAATAAAACCTAAATCCTTTAAAATTTTCTCGGAAATCTTATTGTCCGTGCCGGTAAAAATTTGTTGTTATTGTTACAGAAAGTTTCTTTTACCCGTACGAACGGGTCTTTTTCTCGTCGCTTTAATAGTGTAAAAAATCATTAACAATTGAATGTTCCTTATTATCAAAAGTATCTAGAAACGTTCAGAAATAAATTTTATCGTGAAATAAAATTGGCTGACTAGTTGTCCCGAAAAATTATGGGAGTTGGAAAAGGGAATGGACTACGTATGTCGTATAGGCATAGTCGACCCGATAATTCGGGACGACTGACTAGCCAAGCTTATATGAAAAATATTTCATCTCGTGTTTCACTACACATCCAGAATTTTGGGACGACGAGAGACTTCGAATAAAATTACTTATGTGGACCTTTTTACTTACAAAATTGATTGCACAGAAGTTCCTAACATTTTTTAATAGATAAACAAACTGAAAACAGCCAGGAAAAGTCATATTAACATAGTTTTGCAACCAAACAGGTTTTCGACAACAATGTGTCGGATATTTTCCAGATATTTGGTGACATCTTTTTTTTATAGGAAGCATTAAACATTGCTTACATACTCAACAAATTCTAGAAAATATTTCAATTTCTACCAAAAGAAACAAGTTAATATAGTTTCATACCAACATGTATATAATAATGCTGATAAAGAGCCTATAATTAGCACCTTTTGAACACTAATTCACTATCATAATAGCACACTAAAATTATTTATCCAGTGATTTCTGATATCTGGCATCAGGTTCATTAAGTACATGAATTATGTCAGCAGGATGTGGATTGTGGAACAACATACGGTCATGCGGGAATAACCTGTAGATTATGTCCGAAATGACTCTCAATGAAATCGTATCGAGTGTTTAATGCTCGTCGCTTGAAGGCTCCACGGCTGTTTTTCTTGTCAGTGTAGCGTGCAATTATCTCTGCATAAACATTACATGGGTGAGTGCAGAATTAAGGACTCTGAGATTTCGCCGGTGGTAACGACTTGTAAGCACTCTGGAGCAAAAAGAATATTATTATAAAGGAAGAGGGACAGAGAAGCTGCGTATAATTTGGAGCAATTTGGCAATTGCAGATAATTGATGACGATACCTTTTACTTTCGAACGAACCGCGGCGTCGCTTTCGAGTCAAGTTAAGTAGGACTAATCATTGGGTACCATGCTCGAAAGATGGGAAACCTGTCCGTCTTCTCTCCGAAATTCTCTGCTCCTATGTATACACTCCATCCCATTCCCATAAGGTCCCTATACTCTGTGTCCAATTTCATTTTGCAAAATTTTTTCATCTTTTCTTTATTTATTTTTTATTCTCTTCAAGAAACGATGACAAAAAAGGAAACAAAGAAAATTAAATTAACTTTGTTTTAAAACAGTGATTTGTGAACAAGTTAACATCTCATTTTAACTCCACTCGAGGCAATATTTCACAATAAAGATTTCGGTAAGAATCAATAAATCCAGAGACGAGGGTCATCATTGTATGCCCAAAACTTTGGTTCAATTATTACACTTATTGAATTCAGTTATTTTTTACCGTAGCGCCTAAAGCCAAATCCACCATGACCAACAACTATTTTACAATTAAATAAATTAACATAAACGCGTTCACTAAGCGAATTAACGTTAACAATTTTAAAGAATTTGATGTGTTTGGTTCGGACAACATACACATTTTTTCGTTTCAACAAAATTTTTGGTTCTTTCAGAAAAACCTTTTGATGACCTAAGAAAAATTTGGTTGAACCAATAAAATCTCGGTTTTGGTTGAGTGAACGAATTTGCAGAGTCGAGTAGAGAGTATAATTTTGTACTGAAAATGATAGGTTATAGTAGACAAAAAATTGGCAACCCTCCGGTTCGCCCTATGGTGTTTATAGTTGAATTACCTGAAATATCTGTGGTGCCTCACCTTCAAATTTGTAAAAATGTTCTAATAATAGCGTCAACAGGGTAACTGCTAACCGTGGAAACCGTGAAATAGTAGGGAATATAAATATAATCGAAAAATCCGGGATTTAACTGATAATACAAATTTGAGCCGGGATTTACATTTAACGTTTTGGAAAATGGACGACAAAAAGATTTGATAAGCTTCTTAAGAATTTTAAAAGGTTTCAAGAGAATACAAAAATTCTTAAGAGAATATTTTAAAATATTTCGAAAATGGTTAAAAAATAATCCAGAATATGTTAAGGCAGCTGTTCTAATTAATTATGAAGATTTTTTTTTATTTTTGCGAAAAGTGTCAATAATTTTAAAATATATTTAAAAAGTTTTGGTATATATATATATATATATATATATATATATATATATATATATATATGAAACTTTTTTTTTTAATTTTAGGAAAAAATGGAATCATTTTAAAAGATATTTAGAAGAAATATTTAGAATGAGATATTAAATGAGATATTAAAAAAATTTATAGAAGCTTTGAAAAAAGTCAAAAATAATTTAAAATTTGAAAATTTTTAACAAAATTTATGTTTTTGTGGATTTTGAAAAAAGTTGAACAAATTTTTTAAAATCCTTCTCTTGATAGAAATTACACTTTTTTTTGCTAAAAATGCAATTGTTTGGTTGCAAATTAATCTGTTTTGGTTGAGGATTCAACTATCTTGCTGAAAATTTGTCTTTTTTGGTTGAAGTCAACTGTTATTTGATAAAAATTAATTTGTTTTTTTTTTGTTAAAAATTCGTTGTTTTGATTGAAAGTGGATCTTTTTAAATTGAAAATTCATGTATTTTGTTAAAAATTCGTATTTTTTGGTAGAAAATTAATGTCTTTAGTTACAAATTTATCTCTTTGGTATGATAAAGTCAATTATTTGGTTGAAAATGATATTTTTGTCTCGATTTTTGTTGTTGTTGAAAATTCATATTTTCGGATTGACAATTCAACTGTTTGGTTAAACATTTGGTTCAACTTTCTTTTTGATTAAAATATTTTTTAATTGAAATATCGAGTATTAAATTTTTTGTTGAGAATTCATGTTTTTTGGTTGAAAATTTACCTACTTGGTTAAAAGTTGAATTACTTGGTTAAAAATTCATTTTTTTAACGAAGATTTATCATTTTAGTAGAAAACTCGTCTTTTTTGGTAGAAAATTAATCTTCTTGGTAGAAAATTCATTTATATGATTGAAAATTTAATTCTTGGGTTGAAAATTCATATGTTCGGCTTAAAAAATTAAACTATTTTGTAGAAAATTTGTCTCTTTTGGTTGAAGATTCAACTATTTTGTTGATATTTCGTCTTTTTGAAAGAAAAATTAGAAAATATTTTAATAAGTTTAAAACAAAATCTGGATTTTTGAAGATTTAGAAAAAAAATTTAGAAGCGTTTTTTAGTTTTACGTTCTTTGGTATTATCGATAAGTCATTGATTAATTATTGATTAATTATTGAAGAGTGATTAGAAAAACGATTATAAAAATGATTTATTTTAATACTAAGTGAAATTTACATTAATCATGATATAAAAACATGTAGTTTTAATCAAACTGTCATAATAAAAGATTAAAAATAGTTTTTTGTAAATACTCCCCAATAATTAATTATTAATAAGACTTATATCTAAGAATTATTTATCAAGTAGAATATCAAAAATAATAATTATCCAAAGATTTATTTATAAAAAATAACAACCATGAAAAAATATTATTTTGTTTAAATATAATAAGATATCACGATGCGTAAAATTACACATAGGAAAACCTTATGTTAAATGCGTTTTATTCGTGCTTCGAGTAAGAGGAGATTTGATATTTGGAATCGGGGAAAAAACTGGGAAATCCCGGGAAATAGCCGGGAATTTGGTGGGAGAAAATTAGTAGACATCTAGACATCCTGGTCAAAAATTAAGCAATTTAAAATAATGGTTAATCCTTACATTTTAAGCTTTAACATTAAAAATTTAAGGTATTCTTAGCTGTATAGTTTCTAAGATGCTTTTTCTGTCTAAACACACGTATTTCTCCCAATGAGACGGAAACGGGAGAGCGCTTTGCCGGCAAATAAATCACTTGAAGTACGACGGCGCCTAGGAGTCGGAAAAGACAAGATCGAAGAGATTTCGGCACTGTCTTGCAGATCTTGCATTTCTCAAGCATCCCCTCTGTCAGGGAAAATTCTCAGTATTTTGGAGAAAATGATGCTATCCCAACTTGTGTTTCTAAAATGTCTAAAACCGGTTGTTTTCAGTTTTAAGGTTCCTTTGCCAGATATCTGGAATATCTGAATAAATGAGACAGAAGTAATGTATTGGAAATTTAAAGAAAAATGCAGTATACGCCTTTAAAAATATTTAATAATATATTGGCAATGTTATGCGCTATAATCAACTCTTTTAGAAGTGTTAAACAAAGATTTAATTTCATAATTATGAATTGTAGCTTGATTAAGAGTTAAGAAGTTTGATGAAATTATGAATAATTCTTGATTTGTTCCCTGAGGCTGTAATTAAAATATAGTTAATAGCATGTTCATGACTAAGAGAATTGTTTTATTTTTTGTTTCAGGTGAGTCCACGTTGCATATTCGCATTCAAGGTCCTCGTGAGTATAAGAAAACTGAGAAAACTGAAGAATCAAAAAATGGACTCAGACAATAACTTCTTGAAATTGTGATAAGACTTGATTAATCTGATAGTATTACAAAATTTAAAAGTATTGAAAGTAATAAAATACTTTCAGTTTAATTAAAATATTGCAACTAGAAAAGCTGCAAGACTAATACAAGGTTTATTTACACTGCAGTTAGTAAACTAATTATAAATTAAAAAAAGGAAGCCTTCTAAATCCATCTTACGAATTTCGTAATCCTGGAAATTCAAAAGCTTCCTACATTAGTTTAACAAATGTTGAATAAATTAATGAAAAATGTACATTTGATATTTCGATTCCGTAATCATAATATTTAATGCTCATTATCGAACAAAAATATAAATACCTTGAATTAAAACTATATAAAATCATTTCGTTTTAAACTATCCAAAATTCGATTATTGATCAATAACTTAAATGCCCTAAATATGAAAGATTGTTTAATAAATAGACAAAAAAGAAGAAGAAACAAATCCTCTGCCTTAATTTGCTATCAAAATAATCTCATTAGTTAACAGATTATCACACAACAAGTGTAAAATCAATATCGATCTTTGATTGTAATGTTTGACACGCGGCACGATTCTCGAGTGTGTTTAACTTTAAGAAGTTTAAACCCACAATACATCACGTGGGAAAGAATGGTCGAGGAATCGGCTTCTCTTGGCTCATGGCTCGGCAAATAAAGGACGTAATAGCTTTTCTTACGGGCACGAGGCCCAGGAATCTGCACAGGGTACCTCAGGATAGCGAGTGGGTGGGGAGGGGTTGGGGGAGGGGAGACGGGCCCTCTACTTGGGTCTTGGGTCCCGACCGAAGAACGGCATGCCGAAAAATAAAACCTTTATATTGAGCCTGGTCGCTGACCAGTCACCGGAGTCCTTAAAAAGAGAAAGAAACAAGACTGAAAGAAAAAAAGGGCAAGGCCCATTATATGCGCGTGCACTTGTCGTCAGGGACTTGGGCCTTCTGTTCCCCGAAGCACTTTGCATCGACATGTATCTCTTCCCCTTCTTCTTTTTCTACCTTCTTTTTTTGTGACCGCTAATCATTAAAAGTAATTAGTATTTTCATTAAATCATTTACATAATTTAATTATACTTTCACTCCTAATGACTTTATTATACAATTACCCACAGTGCAAAACGATTTTTCGATTCACATAAATAGGAATTTATTCCTTTGAAGTAGTGTATAAATGGTAATTTAGTATAGATGGCCGTAATAAATAATATGCTGTTATCCCTGAAGAAAAAATATCATTCAGATTAATATTCATATTTACCTAGTGCCGTGTCGATCATTCCTTTTCTGGGTTTTATGATCACTTCATTATTTATGTTATTGCTTAATGCTCAAGTGGTGGCATATGTCCTTTTAATAAACCGAGAAATCTACGCCTGCCGGCGAAGAATCGGACACAGATCGTGATTATAAAATCTGGACCCCCAAGAGAGCAACACGAGGCCTCTTTTATATATCCTTCATAAGAATCTCGAAAGGATTCTTATCGTATTAGGTTTCTGATCTCCGGAAGCCTGGGGGCCTTTCGGCAAACTGGGCCCCTAACTGTCTAATCTAAGCTTTCAGACCCACGTGTCGACAGTTTTCAGTGTCACAGTACAATGATGAGCATAAAGCCATGGATACCTCCAGCTCTAAGTCTAATTTAATTAATTCGATATTTATAGATTTATTGCAAGTTGAACTGCCTCAATTGAAAAAACTTTATTGTAATTTTATAATCCTCTTATAAATCGTTGAATCCACGATTTAGTTTGTAACACTCTGAGAAAAAAGATTACTTGAATCAAAGAAATGACATCAACAAAAATGATTTTTTCATTTAAAGAACATTATTTCTTGAAAGAAGAAAAATTTCCTGAGATCAAAAAATATTTGATTGGAAACCGGGAAATAGCCTGGAACCGCAAAAAATGTAATTCTTTTATTGAAAATTTAACTATTTTGTTACAAAGTCATCTTTTTTGACTAAAAGATAATTCGTTTTATTTTAAAAATTTACTATTATGTTTTTGGTGGAAAATTCAACTGTTTTGTTTAACATTCGTCTGTTTGGATTGGAAATGAATCTTTTTCTAGAAAAGTCCTCTTTTTTTGTTTGAAAATTGATCTTTCTTGCGGATTGAAAATCCAACTGTCTTTGGTTGAAGTTCAATCTTCTCTGTTCTGAAAATTCGATCATTTGGTAGAAGATTCATCGTCATAGGTTGAAAATTCAACTCTTTAGTTACAAATTCAACTTTGTTGTTAAAATTCCTCTCTTTTGCTTGAAAATTCAAAATATTTCAACTTGAAATTTTAGGAATATGGTACCTATATTAATGTTATTCAAAATAAATTATTCCCCCAGTTATTCCTCTACTTTCTTGAAAAATCAGCCTTATTCCCCTGTTTTGAGAATATTTTTGGCCGCGAAGTCTGAAATAACTTTTCGAATAATGTACATTATATATTTTACCTTGGAGTTCCAAAATGTTTAATTCTTTTCAAAATTTATATATTAAAGAAATTAGTATCGAATAACTATTATCATGTGATATACACGTTTAAAATTCAGCTGGGAAGAATATAATTTTTGACCGGGAAACCCAGGAAATGGCCTGGATTTTTTTTTGGTTGAGTGGCCACCTTCATTTGAGTTGAAAATCCTAAAATTGATGTTACGACAGTTTTATTTATTTGAACGAGAATCAGATTCCTTGCAACAATTAAATCGAATTCCAATCTGCTTTTTCAATTCTTTCGCCGGTCTCTGCTTTGAAGGATGCGGACGTCCCGCCCTGTTGCGAAATTATCGTTATTCGTTAATTACTACCGAATTAAATTTGGCAAAATGGATTCCTGTCGAAACCTGTCCGGGTAACGTTCTCACGAATGTTTTTAGTGAGGGACTTTCAAACTCGCTTTCGAGGATCCGACCTACTCGCGAGTGCGTGATTGCCCAGAAGGGGCCTTTCAATTCTCTTTTTTCTTTTCAATGTTTTTTCTCTCTTCTTTCGTCATAGGAATTCCTGAGAGACTTTTAGGCACCAAAACGAACAGGTGTTCGAAGTGGCCGTAATTCGGACGTAAATCCAAACGATTGACTGTGCTGGCCACCGTGTGGCTTGAAACCCCCTTTAATGTCTTTATGCTCGTTATGCGTAGGTCACAACTCAACGGTAGGCGGAAATGAAACATGCCTTTCAATCAAAGTCAATTTTAATTAAATACTGTCTGAGACACTTTCCGACTTTTCCACACTTCAAAAAGTTTGAAGTGAAAAAGCTCTTCCTGCCAGAATTCATTTATTTTCTTCACATTCAATTTTTATTTTTACATATTTTTAATAAGTAATTAAGCTCTAAAATTAAAATATTTGATAAAAGCTTCCATCTTACAAAAGTAATAAATTTGCACTCTTCAAATAATTTTATTTCATTTTAATGAACTAAGTTTAATCCTTTAAAATTAAACTGATATAAAACTAAATCGATTGAAATGATATTATTTGTAAATAATTTTACAATTGATGCTTGCAGTAAGTTTTAAAGGCACATAAAAATATATAATTGTATGATTTAAGTTTGGAAGAGGAAAAATGCAGTGAATTATGATTTAACTTTAACAGTATCTTTGAACAACTTCAATTTCATGAAACGTTTCAAAATTGATACTTCAGTCTTTCGACGGTTACCAAATGAATTAGTAACGTTAATTAAATCTGTTAAGATTGAAGTTTAAAATGCTTGCATAAATATTTATCGATTTTAAATGACGTTGTTTAGGAGTTTTTAAATTTCAAAGCATTTAAAGTTTGGTCAGATGCAAATTTCTATTTTAACCATTTAATTTGCGAGAACTTTCACTCTCGAAGTTCCTTGAATTTTGGGCCCTTTCTGTTTTTAATTGAAATAATTTAAAGGTCTTTTAAACCCTTTCAAATTGGAAATTAAATAGAGTTGCTTAAATTAAGACTGGAATAATTTTTTTTATTTATTTCGTTCCATAATCATTGACTCAAATAAACATATTGTTTCAGGGAATTTTGTTGGTTAGGGAAAGTTTTTGAAAAAAACTTTGAATTTTTCGAAAAATTTTGAAAAAAATCTGACAATACTCAGGGAGTTTCTATAAAAGGCACTTTATCGATTGAGATTTTGGTTTTTCAATATTAATGGTCACGGCAAATGAAAGATTGGTCAGGGAAAAATTAGGGAATTTTAAAAATGAAGTTTTGCGGCCACCCTGATATAATATTCTGGTTAGTGATTTATTTGCCTTCTAATTCTATTTATACACATTTCTTTTATTTTTCGCATTTTCTTTCTCCTAAAGATTTCATTTTCAGTTAAAAATTTTATTGTTTGGCTTGAAAATTCAACTATTTTTGTAGAAAATAAACTTTTTTATTGAAAATTCATATTTTGGTGTTGAAAATTGAACTGCAATCTTTCTTGGTGGAAAATTCAACAACTTTTTTGAAAATTCGACATTTTGGTTAAAAAATGTATCTGCTTTAGTAGAAATTTAATCTTGTTCGCATAAAAATGCAACTATTTGATTGAAAATTAATCTTTTTTGGTTTAGAATTCAACTATTATGTGGAAAAATCCTCTTTTTTGGTTAAAATATGTATTATTACATTATTACTTGAAAATTCATATTTTTCAATTGAAAAAGGACTACTTGGTTGGAAATTAATTTTTTTACCGAAAATTTAAATATATGCCAGTTGACGATTTATAATTTTAGTTGAAAATTCATCTCTTTGGTTGAAGTTGAACTATTTTGTCGGAAAATTGTTTTTTTGGTTGAAGGTTCATTTCAGTAGTTGAAAATTAACTTTTTTGTTGGAAAATCCTATTTTCGGGTTGAAAATTCAACATTTTTACAGAAAATTTATTCAATTCAATCGATTCAATTCATTGAGTTTAAAATTCAACTATTTTGTTGGAAATCGACCTTTTTCGTTGAAAATTCAACTAGTTTTTTGAAAATTCATGTATTTTGTTGAAAATTCATCTATTTTGGTAGAAAATTCGACTTGGTGAGTAGAAATTTGAAGTCATCCTTCAAAGAATCGACTGATTTGTTGAAAATTTGATTATTCTCTTGGAAATTCATATATTATTCTCTTGGTCGAAAATTCAACTGTTTTATTGAAAATTCGTCCTTTTCGATTGAAAATGTATCTTCTTTGGTTGAAAATTCGACAATTTGGTTGAAAATTGATCTTTATAGGTTGAAAATTCAACAGTTTGTTTGAAAATTCAACTTTTTTGTAGAAAATTTGATTAGTTTATTAAAAATTCAAGTATTTTGTCAAAACTTCATCTTTTTGGTTAAAAATTCAACTATTTTTTTGAAAATTTTTCCTTTTTGATTGCAAATTCATCTTTTATGGTAGAAAGGAAATCTTTTTTGGTTGAAATAAATAAACAAATTTGAAAATTTTAAATTTTAATCTGATATAACTGATTTGTTCTCTTTATGAAAGATTCAATGTTGAACATGTTACAAGATTAATATGCCCGTCTTTGAATATTAATGGTCAGGGAAAATGAAAAATTGGTCAGGGAAAAATCCGGGGAAAGTCAGGGAATTTTAAGATGTTTTTCGGCCACCCTGAGATAATAAATATTTTTTAAAGTATCTTTTTGTCAAATTACTGTTTATATTTATTTCTTAAATATCGCAATTGAAAATTGGAATATTTTAATGATTCTGAGTATCGTATTTTGGTGTACTAACTAAATGTCTCCATTGGACTTAGAATTTGTTACGAGAATTATGACGCCCCTATTGCGGGACTGAAACTCGAAAGGGCGGGACAAATGGCAAAATAAAAGGATTGCTTTTCTCGCAGTGGCATTTGTCAAGCCTGATAAATGAATTCGCTAATAAGACTTATAAAACTAAACAAATTTCTGCAGATGACAGCTAAATAAGGACGGAAAATTACGATATTAATACGAAGATGCGAGCCGACAAGCTCATTACTTTTATCATTTCGCCATGGGCTTTGTTATCTCTTTATCTCTTAAGTGCATACAGGGAATATATTGCAAATACCATTCGCAACTATGTGCTTCTTTTGTGCTGTTACTCTACAATTTATAAATCGTTCGAAGAACCTCCAATCTTCTAATTGCTTTGAAAAAAACCGGTTTAGCTCAAGGTTTAAAAATAAATTTTAAAACTATATCTTATAATAGTGCAGACATAAATTTCATGCCTGTACATGCAGTTGACTATTTTTCCGTGTGATTATTATAAATTTGGTACAATATGTCTCAAGGAGACCCAAAACATTATATCATTTTTCAAAATGTATACATCTTTTTATTTTTGGCAGTGCCAATAATTGAGGCTCCGACTCGTATAAGCCTATAAGGGGACATCAAATTTTCTGCCTGGAGCACAATGTCATCTCGTCGTTAAAAGAAATTTGTTTATAACTTTAATTCTCAGAAATGCAATTAATGTAGGGAACCTATAAAAAATATGAACATTAAAATTTTTTACTTTATGTCTTGTTAGGGTTCATTTTCATCTTAAGCAACAAAATTGTATGCCCCTTTATTCGATCGGCCGCCTCAATTTTGCGTTTTCAATTTGGATATTGTTCAAAGTCGAATAATATTTTCACATTGAAAATTGATGGAATCAAAGAGGATATCTAAATCGTCGCATTCCACGTCTAATATGAATTATGAATCATCATGATGATACAGTCTAGTAATTAAAACACTTGTAAAATAGATTTATGGAGTACAATATATAGAAAATGAATTTGGAAAATGGCCGACTATTGTTAAAATAAAGTTATTTTCTAATCTTATTTTAAAATACCTAGAAAGGCCGTAAATCTGGATTATCTAGTAATCTTAATGATTCTGAATGTGAAAATAATTTTACGTATCTGTGAGTCTCTGAAAAATGTCTCGTTTGATCTTAACTGGGAGATACAGATTCTCGACAAGATTTCCTCGAAGGCTCCGAGGCATTCGGCCGCAGGGATAGCGTTTTAAAAAGATAGACGAGGAAAGGAACGAATTGCATCTCAATCTTGTTGGGAGTGTGTGAGTGCGACATTTTACGCTGGTTTCAGGTCCCGCGTGTTTTGCAAACGATCTCAGTTTGATAACAAGAGAATCTCTTTTGCACATATACAATCTTATATTGCCGTCGGTCGTTCACACCGCGCCACTTCATTCGGATCCAATATTCCTCCTGCATACACATTATGCATGAATGTATATACTATATGTAATATGTATATATATATAGATATATATATATATTATTCACATGCATATTCCTGCTAAATAGACTTTGAACGTTCAACTACTATGGAGTCTCAATCAATTGTGAAAAAAGTGTTTTATTTTCTATTACTCGCTGAAAATCCCGATTGAAAATGTTCCAAAAACATCCAACAACGTCCAACAACCGTTTTAATTGAGAACATTATAAATTGAATAATTTCTCATTGAAGCTTTATCATTCGACAATTTTAAGTTAATAGCATCTGCAATTGAACCATTTGTAATTGCGTGAATCCTGCAAGGTTCTAAACTCTAAAGCATTTGTTCAAATTACAACCCCTAATAGTTGAACATTTTTTAGTGGAAAACATTCCAAATCGAATATTTAAAAATTTAATTATTAAAAATGAATTATTTCATATTTCAATTATATAGCCTCAAAGACATAATAGTTCATTAATTTTAAGTTTGAAGTGTTCAAATGAATCTGAAATCAGTAATAAATGACTATGTTTTGAATTTGCAAGCATTTGATTACAAAAAAATTAGAACCTTAACATTATGCAGATTTAAAAACCCTTAAATAAATAAAATTTTAAAAATAGGCAAAGTAGACGCCACGCGCCTACAAAAAAGGGTTTTGTAGCGTATTAAGACGTTAATTAAGTTGTTTAAATGTCCCCCCTCCCATAATTTCTCTTCCCTACTCCCCCTCCTTTCTCCCACTTCCCCTCCCACACATAACTTCCCTTTCCCTACTTCCCCATCTCTACTCACCCTCATTTCCTCTACTTCCGCTTCCCCTCCCAACTTTCCACACCACCCCTAATTCCCCTCCACTTCCCCTCACTTACCCTCCAGGAAAAAAGAACAACAGATGGATGGACGGACATATGCGTATGGACAACCGACCGAAACTATATAAGGTTTCTGCCCAAGCCTACGAAACCTTTAAAATTAAGTAAAGGCAACCGAGCAAGTCACGCCTACCCCGAAAGGGAAATGGCTTAATGGTATAATAATAATAATAGTAGTAATCAAAGGCCTTTGGATCAAAGGCCATTGATTAAAACAAAAACTACGTGTCTCAAGAAAATTTGGAGATATCTTTGAGATACAAAATTTCGATACTTAAAATTTTTTTTTGTTTTTCGGATAGTTTTTGTGGAAAATAGAATTATTTATTGTTAATGACATTTTTCACGATTAAAACAGAAAATTTTGCGTCTTATGAAAAAAATGGTATTTAAGAAAATTTGTAGACCTTCTTCGGTTTTGAGTTTTAACATTTTTTCGTATCTCACTCAGAAACAAGTTTGGTTGATTCTACAAAAATTTGGTTAGGTAAAACGAATAAATACATTGCTATATGGTCAATCAAATGTTTGGTTTGGTCAATAAAATTATGGTTGATCCAACCAAATATTTTGGTTGATTCAACCAAATGACTTCATCTGTTTCGGTATGTTTAGTGTAGTTAATGGAAGTATTTGGTTGAATCAACTAAATTATTCCGTTACTTCAACCAAATCATTTTCTAATAAACAATATATTCCGGTCAACACATTTATTTGGTTGAATCAACTAAACATGCTCAAATAAATAATTACTTTAAAGTGACCAAATTAATTCGTTCTGTTTTTTTAAATAACTAAAGTTTTAATAGATTTAATGCTTTCACGATGATTCATTATAATAAATTAAAAATTTAAAGCTTTTTCGGGTTTCAATCGTGTGCGAAACTATGAATCTTGCCGACGTTTCGTTAACATTGCAGTTCACTTCTTCAGGGCTGACCTGAAACTAAAGTTCATTAATACTAAAATTTTATTTGCGCTGACTAAATTTTTTTGTTTCAACAAATAAAGTAAGTTGAACAAACTGTTTTGTTAAATCAACTCAAGAACTATGCGTCTTATCAAAAAAGTCTCAAGCCAATTTTGTAGATCTTTTTGAGATGAACAATTTTTCTTCTTAACCTTTTTTTCGTATCTCGTATAGTTTTCCTGGAAAATGGATTTTTTTTTTAAAGAATTTTCAGTCCGAGAACGTAGTCGTAGTGATTTGATGAAATCCGCGAAATTCAATTTTCACATAAAAACAATACGTTCTCATTGAGCTGAGAATGTAAAAATTAAGGCAATATAAGGGGTAAAATTTCCCAAGTGTCCCCGCCTAAAATTTTGTTGTCGCCTATCTCATTCAAACTCCGCCAGATTGTAGTGCTACTAGACCTCTTTAAATTCTGTGAAGGGGGCGCGCCTAGTGCAACGGATTGTCAAGATACAGGGGCCCGAATTTTCGACGATTCACCCCGACCGCTAACTTTCAATTGTACATAACTCCTGATACAGTAATCCGATTGTACTTTTTTATGAGGGTTTTGAAAAGGTATTTTAACAAGGTTTACAATAAAAATAATCATTAAACGATAAAAAAATTATTTCACCTTGATTTTTCATTTTAAAGAACATTTTTGCAATTTTCTCCCAATGCGGCATTTTTGATATTTTTTTAATTAGGCTAGAAAAAAAGCTTGATTTTTTTCCTTGAAAAACATCCCAAAACGAAAATGGGATGGAAAGTATTGTTTGAGTTATAGAAGGTCATAAGAGCGCGGGTGCCCTGCGCCAACTAGCCACGGCGCTACTAGGCGTGCTGTACTGTCTCAGTGGCTCTAATACTTGATAAAAATGATTTTTCTGTTAACGTGTAACGTACATTTTATTTTATTCTTACTTTTATGTAGCTGGAGAACGATTTAGATATTTTCTTAATTAAATTTTCAAAATGGTTCCATTGTAGGAAAACGATAGTTAATAATAGAATCATAAACGATTTTGGTGGATGGGTCTGCTCATCTGTTACATGTCGAGATGGTTTTTGATAAGTCCTCTTGCTTTCCACGTTTGGGTGAGTTTTTTGTGTGTGTTAATCTCTTGGCCTTTAACAATTTGGGGTGCTTTTTGATGCGAATCTCCTTGCCTCTCACGTTTTGGGGTGCTTTTTGGTGTGAGTCCCCAAATGCGAATTAGGTGAAAATTGTAATTTGAGATCAAATCTATTGGTTTCGTGGCCACGAGATATCTAAATTATTCCGAAACGATCAAAAAGTCAGAATAAAATGGAATTTTTATTACGCGTGAGCGGAAACATAATTTTTATCAATTATTAGAACCACTGAGTCACTACAGCACGCCTAGTACTAGTAGCGCCGTGGCTAGTTGGCGCGGGGCACCCGCGCTCTTATGACCTTCTATAACGCAACCAATACTTTCCATCCCATTTTTGTTTTGGGATGCTTTTCAAGAGAAAAAATCAAGCTTTTTTTCTAGCCTAATTAAAAAAATATCAAAAATGCCGCATTAGGAGAAAATTGCAAAAATGTTTTTTAAAATGAAAAATCAAGGTGAAATAATTTTTTTATCGTTTAATGATTATTTTTATTGTAAACCTTGTTAAAATGCCTTTTCAAAACCCTCATAAAAAAGTAAAATCGGATTACTGTATCAGGAGTTATGTACAATTGAAAGTGGTCGGGGTGAATCGTCGAAAATTCGGACCCCTGTATCTTGACAACCCGTTGTATTAGGCGCGCCCCCTTCACAGAATTTAAAGAGGTCTAGTAGCACTACAATCTGGCGGGGTTTGAATGAGATAGGCGACAACAAAATTTTAGGCGGGGACACTTGGGAAATTTTACCCCATAAGTTCAAAATGAACGTAAACTATAAACTTGTCTCCTTTGAAAATAATTCGGGCCGACATTTTATAAAGTTTATTTATCTTTGAAAATACGTAAAATTAACAGTTTAATTTGTTTAATTTTATGTGATTATTCTCGCTTTATTAACAATTTTTTCTTTCCCTATAAATCTCCAATTTTTCTTGCATGGCACTGTCAGTGTGAGGTCTAATATGTTTTCAAAATATTGTCGTGGAAAAAATATAAAAAAGGTCCGGAATTTGGAATTTAAAATTCTGTAGTAACACTTTGGTCTAAGAAGTGCAATAAAAAAGTTTCTACATGTTATATAAAAGTTCATTACATAGTAACAAAATACCAAACCATTAATTGTATAATTTTATTTTATAATCAAAAAACGTTCTGTATTCTATTCCGGCATATTTTGTTAGATGTTAATTTTCTCTTTCGGCATATATTTTTTCCCGAAGAGGAATCGCAAGATTATATGCAGGAGGGCAAAAATAAGGAATTGTCACATTCGTCCCCGGGTAAATCCCAAAAACTTTTCCAGAAGGAAAAGTACCGAGACACCGAATTAACCGAAATAACGTACTCTCGTTGACGAAATAAGTTCAGGTACTCAATATAGGCGCGTGCATGAATTTTCTATTCCGGCATATTTTTCCGGAGATGAATTTTTAAACCGAGTTTTAAACTTGTTGGAATTAACTTTGAATTCTTTGGAATTCAAATTCATCATACCTTGGTACATCATACCTCAATATATTATTATATGCAATTTCTTCACAATACAGTTGTATTCAGTTTTCTGTATGTCTTATCACTTCAACGAAAATTAAAAAAACGGTCTAACCAATATGAACAAAATTTATGCGACTTTTTGCGAATATTCTTCAAAATTTTACACTTTTTTAAAGACTTCTTGTCGATCCGTGATCTGTAATTTAAATATTAATTTAAACGTTATATCTCATATGAATGGTTGCTAAATGTGCCTTGTCTTGTCGTGTCCTAATTCCTTAGTCCCTTAATCTTGTCCGTTTTACCCCAAAGTATCCATCGCAAAAAGCGATATCCTCTCATTCGCTAAATACCTACCTAAATTCTTGAATCCTAAAAAATGAAGAACGAATCTGGCTACCTTCTCTTGAAAGCCCAGAGAATCCAACAAGTCTGTTCCTCCTGGGGTCTCACGAGGACCAGCAGAAGAGAGAAAAAGATACCATTCGAGTATTCTCTGGATAGAGAGAGAAAGATAAACGCAGATGAAGAATTGAAGAGCAGTAGACTAAAGGACGAATAACGAAGAAAAAGAGTCGGTAGGCTCTCATCTGCGGATTGTATGTATGCTGTATACTGTATAGTGTATACTACTATACTGTATCTGTATACTGTCTACCGAAGATACCCGGCGAGTGTTTCAGTGTGGGCTTGTGTTTAAAATAAAAAAGGAAAAAAAGGGGGAAGCAGCGGGAGGTCGAGAGGCCCGGGCAAAAGAGAGATACAACCGACATGCCGAGCCCGAAGAGAAGCCGAGGAAGGCCCGTCCGAAAACAAACACAAGACTGCTCCGTGGGGCCGTTCGTTATGTGTCCGCGGCATATTAATTATTTTCCGACAAGCTCTCCTTATTGCTTTCGTCTTCTTTTTTTCATCTCTTCCCGATCGACCGACCGAGCGATGAGAATCGAGACGACTATCCCAACAGGTCACGTATCCGAACATAGCTTGTCTCAGAATCTCAGATATTCGCCTACGGACTGATAATCGACGAGGCTACTCTTGATTTTGACATCTCAGTGGAGATAGGAGAATGGTTATTGAAAAATCTTCCATATCATGATTCTATACATCCTTTTTTCATTATTAGCCCAAAAAATTCAATTTCACATGCACCCAAAATTTAGTTAAAAATGAACCGGATTTGGGATTGAAATGAACCCGAGCTGGGACTATTTGATCCAAATCCCGGTTCACTTTTTAACGATTATCCGGATTAACTTGAACCAGTTCGGGGTTACTCTATACTAAAGTCTGGTTCATTTTGAACGAAGTCATCTTATGAAGGTTCAGTTTTGTCAAATTTAAGTTTTCTCGGTCAACTTGAACTCAATAAATATTAATGAAAATATTTTATATATGTGATTTAGAAAGTTTAAGAAGTCGAATTATAAATTACAGGCTATACACTCTTCCCCTATACCCTTCTTTTTCCCTTTCCATAAAGAATTCCTCTTTTTACCCTATTTTCAAGAAACTTCTCCCTTTTTCCCTTTTTGTCCTTTTTTTTTGCTTAATTGCGAACTGAATTAGTAGAACCCAATAAGTAAATTGAACTATTTTTGGTTCAAAATTCTACCATTTGGTTGAAAATTTCACTATTTTGTCGAAAATTCAATTATTTACTTTTTGTCAAAATGTTAACTGTTTTGGATAGAAAATACGCCCTCCTTTTGGATTGAAAATTCATCTTTTTTGGTAGGAAAGTCATCTTTCTTCGTTGAAAATTCAACTGTGTTCCTAAAAATTCTACTTTTTGGCTTGAAACTTCAACTATTTTGTAAAACATTACACCAACTTGTCGAAAATTTAATTATTTTGTTGAAAATTTTGTGAAAAAGTTATCTTTTTTTATTCAAAAATGCAACTGTTTTGTTGAACATTCGTCTCTCTGGATAGTAAATTCGTTCTTTTGGATAGAAGATTCATCTTTTTTTATTGAAAATTCAACTATTTTGTTGAAAAATCAGCTGCTTTGGTAGAAAATCTTTTTGGATGAAAATTCAAATATTTTTTTGAAAACCCATCGTTTTTGGTTGAATTGAACTTTTTTTTATTTACAATTAAAATCGTTTTTGGTTGAAATTTTTAGCTATTATGTTAATCGTTGAGAATTCATCCTTTTTGTTTCAAATTCAACTGTACTTGGTTGAAAGTTGAACTACTTGATTAAAAATGCATTTTTTTTCTTAAAAAATGTCAATAGTTTTTTTGATTCTTGGTTGCAGGTTACTTGAATTTGAAATATAAACTATTATATTTTTCATTAAGAATTCATCTTTTTTTTTTGTCGAAAATTCAAGTACTTGGTTGAAAGTTAAACCATTTTGTTAAAAGTTCCTTTTTTTTGGGTTGAAGATTTATCTCTTTGGTTAATAATTTAATTATCTTGTTGAAAATTCGTTTTTTTTTTAATTGAAAATTCATCTGTCTTGTAGAAATTTCATCTTTTTTTTATTAAAAATACAACTGTTTCACCAGAAGTTAATTTGTTTTGATTGAGTATTCATATATTTTGTTGAAGATTCGTCTTTTTTGGCTGAATTCGGCTGTTTTTTATATAAAATTACAATCGTTTTGTGTTAAGATTGAAATAGCAACTGTTATATTTTTCATTAAGAATTCATATTTTTATTTGCTTGAAAATTCAACTACTTGGTCGACAGCTGAACTACTTTGTTAAAAATTCAGTTTTTTGGTTGAAGATTCATCGGTTTGGTTGAAAATTCATCTCTTTTGCATATAAGTTGAACTGTTTGGTTAATTTTTTTTTAAATCATCTTTTGGGGTTTCAAATCCAATGGTTTTCTAAAACCATCTGATTGTTAGCTTCAAAACTTAACTCTTTTGTTGGAAATTCATCTCTTTTGGGAGAAAGTTCGTTTTGGTTGAAAATGAAATATATATTTCGAGATGAAATTTTATGAATTCAAAGCGTTTCATATTGAATTAAATAGGGTATCTACATTAATTTGATTTAAAAGAAGTTAATCCACTATTTTCGTGAAAAATCACCCTATTTTCCTGTTTTGCGAGCTGGCATTTTGGGATGTGAAGTCTGACATTAATAAAAATTGTTTACTTGGTTGATTGAAATTCTTGGGAGGAAGGAGACCTCTCGTTACACTACTGGCTCTCTTTGCTTCTTTCTTTGACTCTTTCGATTTGTTTCATCTTTCCTCTCAGTCACTCATTCTCTTTGCTGATTTCGCTCCATCTCTCTTTCTGGCTAATAAGCCTGCGGCGCAGGACCCCCTTCGCTCTCCCGGAGGCTAGGGCTTAGCAGGCCGAATAAAAAACGCTAAAACAGCCAAGTCACAAAAGAAAGATTAAACTGGAGAGAATATATGGAGAGAGGCATGCTGTGCCGTGTGTGCTCTGCCGATGCGATGGTACCTTCCTTCCAGACTCGTAACATTAAAGAGGGTCCAAGTTCCTCAGTTCGAAAATTCAAGGTCCCTCTTCCTCAAGAGCTCAAGCCCTAATACCCCCCTAATACCCTAATTCTTTAAAAAATGTGGGACCGACTCTTTTTCTGTGTGGCACACACCAACATTTTTTAATCGCGACTTCCTACTTCCATTTCTACTCGCTTCCTGGAATAATAAACGCCGTCTGGAGACGCATTCCTTATAAATTGGAGGGGCTGAAAAAGAAGTTTTGTCTTAAAAGAGACAAGAAAAAAGTCGATGATGATTTCATTTGGGTCATACATTTAACTAAGGTTTTGATACTTGAAACAATTATTCGAGGAATATCCCGAAGGAAATAAAAAAGTCGAATAGTTTTTATGGAACGTCTATTAATTACGTTAGGTTTTTCGGGGGGGGGGGGGCCCATTTCTTACGTAAGTTAGCTCTTTATCATTATTTAAAAAAATGCTAATTAACACCTTTTTTGGCTATTGAAGTTAGTCCTTAACTCCTTATACTATTATACACATTATATCATGTATGTATACCATTAAGCCATTTCCCTTTCGGGGTAGGCGTGACACTACCCGATTCGGGTAGTGTTTCTAGGTTGATAACTTGTAGTAAATAACTACAAGTGTGGGCTCACCACACCCACGATGTGCCAACAGCACTCAGTTTTCTCGAATGGTCACCCATCCAAGTGCTAACCGCGCCCAACGCTGCTTAACTTCAGTGATCTGACGAGAACTGGTTTTTTCAGCGTGGTATGGCTGGTATGGTATATGCAATCATGATTGCAATTATTTCTTTTTAATAATAAAAATAATTACTAATAAAAAACTATTCCTTGAAATCGCTTCAAATCTTTATAATCCCTTAAAAATCCTTTAAAATCCGTGGAAATCCCTTGAAATAAAAAAAAATCGGCTAAAATCTTTGAAATTCTGTGAATTATTTCGAAATCTTACGAGATCCCTTGAAATCTTTGAAATCTCTTCAAAATTCACTAAAAATTGTTTCAAATCCATGGTAATCTTTCGGAATCTTTTGATATTCCTTACAATATATAAAAATCCAATCAGATCTTCTAAGACCCATTGAAATTCCTCGAAACCACTCAAAATCAATATTCCGAAATTCTTTTAAATTCCGTTAAATCTGTTGAAATCTTAAGAAATCTTCTAAAAGCCGTGATACCTTCAAAATCCCTTTAAATTTCTTAAAATTTGTCAGTATCTCTCAAAATCCTATAAAATCATCGCAACCTCTTTAAATCTCTTAAAATCCCTGAAAATCCGTTGAAATCTTTGCAAATCTTTTGAAATCCCTTGAAGTCTCTTTAAATCCATAAAAATCTTCGAAATCCCATTAAAATCCCCTAATATCCTTCCCGTGACTTATTTTGAAATATTTCAAAATATCTTAACATCCCTTAAAATTTCTTGAAATCCGCGGAAATCCTTCTTAATTCCTTAAAATTCCTCAAAATCCGTCATAATCGTTCGGTATGTCTTAAAATCCTTTGAAATCCAGTACGATCTCTAGAAATCTGATAAAACTCCTTGAAATTAAACTCCTTTTAAAATCTATAAAATCTTGTAAAATACCTTGAAAAAATTGACATTCTCTCTGAAATTGTACTAGGTAATTTTTTCAAACACTTGAAATCTTCGGAAAACATTTTTAAAATCCGTAAAAAATTTGTAATTCTGTAATCCCCTGAAATCCCTTCAAATCTTCGAAATCCCATTAAAAACCCCTGATATCCTTCAAAAGTGGTGAAAATACTTCGGTATCACATGAAATCGTTCATAATTCCTTAAAACCCCTAAAAATCCGTCGAAATACTTCAGTATCTCTTGAAATAATTTGAAATCCAGTACAATCTCTGGAAATCTGATTAAACTCCTTAAAGTCCCTTAAAATCTATTAAAATCCCTTGAAAAATGTGGGATTCTCTCTGAAATTGTATTACCTTGAAATCTTTTTAAAACATTTGAAATCTGTGAAACCTCTCGTAATCCTTTGGAGTCGTTTGAAATACCCCAAAACTTTTTTAATCCCATGAAATCGTTCGAAAATCTTTGAGACCTTTTGAAACCCTTAAAAGCTTTTGAAATCTCGTTAAATTTCATAAAAAATTTGTAATTCTTTGAAATACTTTTAAATACCTTGACATCTGTTGAAATACTTTCAAGTCACTGGAAATCTTTCAAATAATTTCTAAAGTTTAAAAAATCAACCTTACGTAATTAATGGACGTTCCTTCATTCAGAGTATAACTTAACTATAAATATCACTTTTCCAAAAGAAAATTGATTTTAAGACTATAATTCGAAATTATATATAAGCCACTCCCAATTCGATCCGAGTTATTATTTTATCATCCCCTAATTATATACCACATGAGAGTCTTTTACAATGATATGTAGCCCACACAAAAATCAATACTGAGTTAAAGTTAGTATTTTCCTGAAATTTACGTGTTCTGCCCCTATTAAAGCTTTAGTCACCTTGTTTCTCATACTACATAAACGAACACCATCGCCAACATCTGGCTCGCAAGTTTGGCTCACAAATAACTTTCAATTATCAAGACAAATTATTCAAGAGTTGAAAAACATATGAAATATATATTTGGATATGTTATATTATTTCATACAAATATCTGGTGATTTCGAATTGGATCTTTTTGAGAGAATGAAATATTTACATTTTGGTTTGTGGTTGTGAAAAAGCGCTTTTCAGAATAAGAATATGTAAAAATAGAACAAATAAGAATTAGCTAATGTCGCTTTAATAGTTAGGTTTCCTACTCGTGTTTTCAGCCGCAAAGGGTGAAGATACAACTTTATGATAAATCGCATTACCGCCGGTCTCGAAATGGATACCAGATTTTCGTCACGCGATCCGGCGCGGCGCCTTACATAAGATACCGGCGAGAGAGAAAAAGTTTAAAAAAAAGTCCTAATCTCGTCTAAAGTCAGCAGCGATGTTCTCAACAATGGGGATTTATCCACAAATCCGTCTCGCTAAATTATCACGGTCCCTACAACTCCCGTCACACTAAATCTCTTCCTTAATAAGCCAGAAGAAAATATTGACACAGAAATACAAATTAATTATTAAATATCCTCATTAGGGTGACAAAGAAAAATCCCTTTTTTAATTTTTGCTGCCTCCATCACCCTATTCTACGTCTTTTCTTGTTTAAAAAAAAAAAAAAAAAATTAGATGTGCCGCCAAACATGTTAAACGTCAATTCCGCTAGAAATATTTTTATCTAAAAAGCGAAAGTAGGCATAATCTCTTTTTTGAAGGGCTAATTCCATATAAGAAAAACTTCAAACAAAATTTTTAACTGTAATATTTAGAGTAGCAATTAATTAGCACTTCATTAAAATAAATTTTAAAGTCTTACTTCTGATTTTTCACCTTTTTCAAAGGAAGTAAACATGCATTCATGATTTTTTTGACGAAATAATTTTTAACGGTCGCTAATTCAATTTTTAAAATTCAATTTTTTTTTTTAATCGAAAAAGTAAGAAATAGCGATTCATTTTTTTAGGAGCACCATTTTCACTGATAAAACTTTTAAAATATTAAAAATTTCTAAATTTCAATATTTAGAAAACTCAACTTCTTCAATTTAAAAACATTTTAAAATGAAATTATTCCTTTTTCAAAAAAATTTACCGCCTGTTCTTTGTTTTTCTTAAAAGAAAATTTCTAGAGATAGCTGAAAGTCATTAAGAATGCAAGTAATAATATAATAAATATTTTACGGAATTTCAAGGATTTTAACTGATTTGTAGAGATTTTAAGAGAATATAAGAGATTTTGAAGATTTTAATCGATTCTAGAAGATTTCACGGCATCTCAAAGAATTGTAAGGGGTTTCCACAGTTTTTCAAGGATTTCAAGGAATTTACAGAGAGCTCAACCGTTTTAGAGAGTGTATATTAATGGAATTCAAAGGATTTCAAGAAAATTTGTCAAGATTTACAAAATTGTAAGGGATTTACGAAATCTTCAAAAGAATTCAAGGGATTTCAAAGGATTGCAAAAATTTCCAGGGATTCTACGAGATTTCATGAAAGGTATACACCAGATTTTAAGAATGGTTATCTCTTCGACTCCATATTTATTGGACGTATGCAATATGAAATACTATATAAAAAAATAAATATTGATATAATGTGATATTGTATAATAGTATAAAAAGTAATTTCAACAGCCAAAACAGGTTTCAGTTACATTATTAACAAAAAAATTACGAGAAAACTTACATAAGAAATGCTTTCAACTAGGGGGGGGGGGGGGGGGGGGGGGGGGGGGGGGGGCCGCGGGGGAAAAAACCTGACGTAATTAATGGATGCTCCCTAATCAAGAAAAGAAAAAAGGAAAATGTTACCTGCGCTTTCGAGCAAGCAGAAGTAAGCATAAATAATTTTTGTATCTAATAAACGTCTCGCACAAAAGTTTCTTCAGCAAATATACGTTCCTATAAGCAAGGCTGGTATTATCTTTTACGACTTCGAACCGGTCACTCATTAGGGAAAGAGCTGAGAAGAGCTCAAAAGATAATCGAGTCGTGTTTCTGAATTCGCTGAAGCTGCTCTTATTCTTCGTGCAAATCTGTTATCAAATCTGTTTAGCAACTCAACATTTCCGTTCTTTTATAACATTGCATAATTTACAAAGCAAAATTAATTCCGAGCTCTTGAAAAGATTCTAGTATTAATTGTCTATATAAAATTTCGGCTTTTCCGAATTTTCGATTTTTTGAGTCTGCTTCTTTTTAAATACAGGTTTCACGCTCTTTCCCCTATTCCCCTCTTTTATAATTTTTTAGAAGAAGTCCTCTTTTTCCCCCTGTTTTCAAGAAACTTACCTTTTTTCTTCTTTTTTGCTTTAATGCGAACTGAATTAACGGAACGCAATAAGAAAATTTAACTATTTTCGGTTGAAACTTGATGCTTTTTGGTTGAAAAGTCCACTATTAAATTATTGTACACAATTGATCTTTTTTTGGTTAACAATTGTACTATTTCGTTGAAAATTTAATTATTTTGTAGAAAATTTAACTGTTTTGTTATACCTTTGTCTTTTTGGATAGAAAATTCGTCTTTTTGGATTAAAAAATTCTACTACATATTTAGTTGAAAATGTAACAGTTTTGTTGAAGTTCAATCATTTTTGTTTGAAAATTCATAATTTGGTCATCATTTGGATCATTTTGTTGAAAATACAATTTTTTTTTAATTTCTCTTTCCTTATTGAAAATTCAAATATTTCGTTAAAAAGTCATTTTTTTCAATCGAAAATTAAACTATTTTGTTGTACATTAATTTTGTTTTAATTCATCTTTTTGGGTTAAAGAATCATCTTTTTCGGTAGAAATGTTTTTTTTAAATTCATTTTACTTTGCTTAAGATTAACTTAATGGTTGAAAATTCAGATGTCATTAAAAAAAAATTGGGTTGAAAATTCAACTATTTTGGTGAAAATGTTCACTATACTTGATTGTAGGTCTAACTTCTAACTACTTTATTACAAAATCATGTTTTTGGTTGAAGATTCATCTCTTTGATTGAAAAATGTACTATTTTATTGAAAATGCGTGTTCTTTAGTTGAATTCAACTGTTTTTGATTTAAAAGATAAATATTTTTTGTTTGAAATATGAACAATTACATTTTTCGTGGAGAATTTTTTGTTGTTGAAATTTAACTGCACTTGGTTAAAAGTGGAACTGTTAAAAATTCATTTTATTGGTCGAAGGTTCATCATTTCAGTTAAAAATTCATCTCTGTGATGGAAAAAATAACCTTTTTAACTGAAAATTGAACTGTTCCATTTTTGGTTGAAAATTGATCTTTTTTAATTGAAAATGCATGTATTTTGTTGAAAAGTTGACTTTTTTGGTAGAAGATTAATTTCCTTGGTTGATAGTTGAACTACATTACCAAAAATGCATTTTTTTTTATTTGAAGATTCATTATGTGTTTGAAAAATTAATTTTTTTGTTGAAAATTTGGTTCATAATGGTACCTATCCAATAATTTTATTTAAAAGAATTTATTCCCATATTTTCGTAAAAAATCACCCTAAATTTGGTAATGTCCTTGCATGACCTACCTATTATATTGTTAAAAATGTGGGGAAAACAGTTACTTGTTTGTAGAATCCCCCCACCTGTTCTAATGGCCCCTCTTTTTTACATCCTATTATTTCTGCGATATATTTTTTCAGTTTATTTTATCCAAAAGTTTCGATTCTTAGTGCAGACAATTACCTCAAATTAAAATAAAATAATTCTAAATGGCCAAGATTTAAAGCAGCCTTTGGACTTATCCAAGTTCAAGATGCTTCCTCTCTAGTGATTGAGAAGCCTCCAAATTGAGACTTTTTTTTAAATCATGAAGGACTTTCAAATATTTTTTCAACAAATTTTTAAATCTTTGTAAATAATAGAAATTTTAATAAATTTAAGTAAGAGATAATGATAATTTAAGCTAATTTTGTAGCAGGCTATACAAATTAAAGAAGGCTTTCAAAATAACATTTTGCATAAAACAGAGTTGCAAAGTCGCTAATGACTTGATGAATGCAATTTCGAGCGATAAAATGATAAGTAGTTTAATTGCGAGGTTATTGACCCCGGTAACCATCTCTTGATTGCGGAACACCCCGTAGAAGTGAATATGTGTTCTTTCGTCGTCGTGTTATCGAAGGATTGCATGAATAAAATATGAATTGTAATCAATTAGTCAAGAAGGTCCATTTGTGCATGAATGCATTGGTATGGTATATTTTATATAGTTTTACTGACGAGCCTTATCTTATTATAACATATCGGGAAGCTTAACAAGAGCAAGTGACGTTAAAGAGAAGACCACCCGTATTTGCAATGTGTACACTGTTAGAAATTTCTATAACGATTTTACTATAAATGTAATGGAAGCAATATGCATATACGTGTAGTAAATTTAATATACCATCATCTTGTAAAATTAATATACATGTATAGTAAAACAAAGCGCGTGAAATTTGAAAGTTCTTTGATGCACACAAATCTTGTCAAATATTTAAAACTAAAGTAATAACCTACAATTCATCGAATAAATTCATATTTATAATCAAAGTGCAACGTACAGGTGGGATTTTCTTCAAAATTCACTGTAAATGTCAGAATTTTAACAAAAAAACCGCTGCTTTTAGGTTAGGTGTCTTAATTATTCGCTTAATTGAACTTTTCCACTTAAAACCCAGTATAATTTATGTTTAACTAGAAAAAAATATCATGCTTTATTATTTGGAATTGACGATTACTGCCAAAATTAATTTTAATTTGTGTAAAGTGAGTTTACCTGACTTTTCTAAGAGTTGACCAATATACATGTATATGAAATTTACTATGCAGCCTCTTAATTACTATTTCATAGACCGAGTTTTTAGATTTACTATACAAATGTATAGTAAATCTATATTAAAATTGCAAACATTTTTAACAGTGTACATATTTTAGTCTCGTTAGGAACAAAATTCTAATTCAGTTTTCAACAGTTTTTTAAATTACACGTGTATTAAAATATAATTGTAAATTAAAGATCTGCAAATTAAATTTAAAAAATTAAATGTATTAAATTCTCTTGATATCTTCGGAATTCACTTCAATTAAACTGCATTCAATCAAATTTTTGGTTATTCTTTGGATTTCTTTGAATTCACATTCACGTTTAGAAACCCGTAACTTTAATTACATTATTTTAAGTTTGCATTTAAATAAGAAGACCTCATAAGTAATTTGAAATTTAACAATTTATTAAAGAATTAATAAAAATGCTTGAAGCATTGAAACCAATTGAATCTTATATCATCCACATTTACAATAAATAATCATCCAATTCAGAAAGCCATTTAAAGTAGGGCTTGTAATTTTTAATATTCAATGTTAACATTTATTTACATTTTTAATTTGTCAAATGATTCAGTTTCAATTTCAAATCTTCAAAAACTCATTGAAAATCTGAACCTTTTAATTTTTAAGCACTCAATACATTCAAAGATCCTATTTTCAAATCAATCGAAACAATTTTCAGGGTGGCCGTTTTAACCGACGAAAAAAATTCCAGTCATTTTCTGGTTTGAACAAATTTGTTACGGACGTTGAAATTAAAAAATTTGAACTTCTAAAACTGAAAATTCTTTCATTTGAAGTAATCAAAACTGAACTGAAAATTAAAGCACTCAAAGTGGAACTGTTTTGAATCTTAAATTTTTTAAATAGTAGCTTAAAAATGCTTTTATTCAAATGCTCAATAATTTACAGGCATAAAATGAAAGCTTTTAACACTTTCGAATTGAACAATTTTAAATTAAATGCCGTTCCATGCTATCTTTTTCAGTGCTCAAAATTAAAACTAATTCTACCTTTTAAATCACAATAATAAAAATATTAAAAATACAAATTTTAGCCCCCTTTCGCTCAATAAAAAATAAATAAAATTTGGCTTCTTACAGTTCAGAGAAACAATTAATAACCAAAATTTCCACTCTTCCAACCCTATAGAAATTTTCACAAGAAAAGACGTGCCTTTTTCAGTTTGGAAAAACTTGAAAATAAAACTTTCCTACCTTTCTACTCGATAAAAATCTTAAAAATAAGAAAAATGTCCTCCCTTCCAACTCGACAAAAATCTTTTTGAAAAAAGTCCCTCTTCGAATTTAGAACAAATTGAAAATGGAACTTCCCTATTTACAAACAATAAAAATGTTTTTAAAAAATTATCCTCGTCCAATTCAAAAAAAGTTTGAAAATAAAATGTTGCTCCCTTCAACTCAATAAAAAAGCTAAAGAGAAAAAATGGCATCTTCCAATTCAGAAAAAAATAACCATACTTTCCTCCTTTCCAGCTCAATAAAAATTTTGAAAATATAAAATGTCGCTCTGCCAACTCAACGAAAGTTAAAAACTAAAATTTTTACGTTTCAAACTAAATGAAAATGGTAAAAACAAAACATAGGAAAAAAATTAAAGACCAAAATTCAAAACTTTCACTTATAGATAAAATTTTTAAAAATGAATATAACGTTCAAACTTTAAATTTAGGACTCTGACTCAAGGCTTTCTATTTCAAAAAATGCAGTTTCAAATTGTTTAGTTTTGAATATTTGATTTATAATTGCTTATTTTATGCAAACAGTCAAATATTGAGAAATGATTTTTTTTTTTTATTAAAAAATTTCAAATTGATTGGGTTAAAAAATGTAATAGTTTGGACTGAAACAATATTTGAATAGGATTTGAAATTAAATAAAAGCGTTTAATTATGAATCTATTAATTTTAAGTTATTCAAAAATTGAAAATAGTTTATAAAGTTTCAATCGGACATTTACATTACGTTTACGTTCAATTTTTAATACTCGAACTGCAGTTCGATTTTAAAAATCATTAGGTCATTAATTTATATTTGCAGTTGATCAACTTAAAATGTTTTGTATCAAAAAATTTGAAAGGCTTTTAATTTTTAATTGTTCAAGTCTTCAAAACTGCATTTTAAAATTAATTAAATTGTAAAGGTACGCTTAAAAATGAAGACCTACAATTGAACATTTTTTTAAGTAAAAGATTTTGAAAAGAATTGAAAAACATATCAATTGAATTTAAAGTTTACAAATAGTTGAAATCGAACTGTGATATGAAATTTGTGATATTTCAAGTATCCTTGTCCAGTGGCCATCCCGAATTTCGATTTAATAATAATTATATTATTATATATTAAGCCAAGTCCCTTTTGTGGTAAGCATGATTCACTCGGTTCTAGCCTCGTTATACTGCCGGGGATCAAGAAGTTCCCATGAGAAAAGTGAGAAAGGGAAGTGTAGACGGAAGTATTGGGGGGGGGGGGGGGGGGGTAGATTTTTAGATTAATCTAGAATTCCCGTGTTGCTGATTTAAAAAGCACGTTCATTCCGCAACACTGCTCCGACCCAGGACGCTGATCAATCTCTCTAGCAATCACCCCAGGCGAAGAGCTTCACAAACCCATCGTTACAAATTATTTAAATTTATACCATTTCTTCAATTTTGAAGCATTTGGACACTTCGGACAACCTTCAACATGCCTGAAATATAAAAAAAGATCAAGTCTCTATATTTAGAAAAAAAAAGTACTAAACCTTGATTTTTTGTCTTTTTTTCAGAAACTAAAGATGCTCGATTGGTGAGGTGCTACTGCAATCAGCCAGATTGCGTTTCCCAGTCATATTTGTGTATGGGACGAGGATGTTTCACCGAATTGCCATCAAGTTCGAATCCAGCATCTCTGAGACCAGAGCACAGTCCATACAGTGGCTGCTTGGAGAAAAGTCTTAAGGAAAGACAATGCTTGCCTGGATTCTTGTGTTGCGAGGAGGATCTCTGCAATCATGTTGACAGTCCTGCAGTGAGGAGTAGGCTCAACAAAACTCTCCAAGGTCGGTTAATTATCCTCGTTACCTGCCCTCCTTGGAACTTTGATTTTTATCTTCTTCGGGCCTCGTAAATTCTTTAAGTACTTCATCCACCTCGAGATCCTCAGTCCTCACATCCTCACATCCTCAGCCCTCTTACTTATTGACTTTTACTCGCTATGACATACGAGTCGGTGCGAGTCAAAGCGAGTTCCAGAGCAAAACTTTGAAATGCTTCGTTGACCTCTCGATTCGTTTGATTGAACACTTTTTCTTCACTTTTTCTTGACAGTCCACTTGATTCATGTTTAGTATCAGAAATTTTATTAGAAGATAATTTATTTATTGGAAAAATTATAATTTAATAGCATTATAATATGTAAAAGAAATTAATATTAATAAGTGTTTTTAGTTAATTATTCAGCCAATTTTTTTACATATAATGTAGAAAATACACTCAACTCCCGATATAAGACCCCGCAGTTTACAATATTTCTAGAACTGATGGCCTCCGCATTGTTGTGATGAGAGGAGCCGCGGGATCGAAAGAGAGGATGTGCTCAGACAAGCGTGACAAACAGCTCGAGCCTGCTTCCGTTTGGATGCCCTTGATTTAGGATCAAAGCTAAGGCAAGCCATGCCCGAAACTGGTCTTATGTCGGGAGTTGAGTGTATAATACAATTTCGATATATCAATTTTCTGCGCGGATTTGGTTAACATGACAGTTGTTATTTTTTATAAACATATCATTGGTTAACTATTTTTAATATTCTAATTCTTAAATCATTCTTAGATATAATTTTTAGTGTTTTTGGTATTAGCGATTAACTAATCATTAATTATTGAAGAGTAGTACTAAAGAAATTAAAAACTATATCCTAGTTTTTTGTTCGAACTCTTCAAAAATCTAAAATTTACTTTGAATTTTTCAAATCTTTACAAGTTTCAAATTATTTTTGATCTTTTCAAAAGTTCTAAATATCTCTTAAACTTACTCCACTTTTTTTCAAGAATTTTGTAATCTTGCAAAATTAGAAAATTTGGCTTGAAAATCTTTTATATTCTGTTTCAAAATTTTAGGAAATCATTTGAAATTTTTTCAAATCTTTTTTAATTTTCTCTTAAAATACTTAAGAAAAATTTTGTATTCTCTTGAAATATTTCAAAAATCCTAAAACGCTTTTAAAGTTTGTTTCAAAATCTTCACAAATCCACATTTTGTTTTACATTTTTTGAAATCTTTTCAAATTTTTATTTATATTTGAAAAAAGATGACTTTTTAACAAAACAATTAAATCTTCAACCGAAAAAAATTATTTTTAAACCAGTTGCATTTTTAAACAAAAAGATTAAATTTTTGCCAAAAGAGGCCAATTTCCTACGAAAATGTTAAATTTTTTAAACCGAAAACATTAAATTTCAACAAAAAGTTAATTTAAAATTAAATGGTTGAATTTTCAGCCAAACAGATCAATTTTCTACCAAAAAGACGATTTTTTAACAAAATACATGAATTTTTAGCTAAATTAAATTAAATAAACCCATTTTCAACCAAAAATAGAATAGTTAAATTTTCAGTTAAAAAAAATGAGTTTTCAAATTTAAAAAAAAATGAATTTCTAACAAAATAGTTGAATCCTCAATCAATCAAATTAATTTTCAACCAAACAATTTTATTTTCAACCGAAAAGGTGAAATTTCTAGAAAAAGAAGAATTTTCAAACATCTTTTAAACTGATTCGAATTATTCCTAAAATAGTTAAATATCTTTCGAAATAAAAAAATTGCCTTGAAATCTTCCAGATTTTTGTCGACATTTTTAGAAATTTTTAAAATTTCAATTTTCGCGCCTTCAAATTTTCCCAGAAATCTTAAAAACATTTTTTTATTCTCTTGAAACCTTTGAAAATTCACATTTTCCAAAACTTAAAATGTGACTCCCGGCTGGAATTCGCATTCCTAGTTAGTTCCCGCTTTTATTTTAATTCCCGGTTTTCCCGATTAGTAGACACCCTGCATCTAAATTTAAATGAGTTCGTCGTCAAAAGTCTTCCGATTTGAAAGTCTCAACTTATATAAGCATCTAACTTTAAACGTTATAAATTTTTTAATTATTCCAATTTTAAAGCTTAGTGACGTGAAATTCAAAGCTTTTAAATCCTAAAACACTCAAAATATAAAAAATCGAAGATATCGAATATCAAACCTTTCACGAAATTGAATAATTCCATTTTTTAAATCAGGGACACAAATTGGAAAGCGTTATTTTTCATTCAAGAAATAAATTATAAATTGAATTCTAAAGATTAATAAAACGCCTGATATATTTTAAATCATTTTTCTCGGCTAAATCTGAATTACGTAGTTAAAAATAACTAATTGAAAAGCAAAAAGTCAATAACTGAATTATATAATTAGTTATTATTCTCAGTTAAATTCAATTGAAATTTCGCGAATTTATTTCAATTAAACTGCATTCAATTATATTTTTCTTAATTCTTTGCGTTCTTTTGAATTCACTTTAATTCTTTTGAAAATATTTGAATACATTTGAACGTTTTTACTCTCGGGATTCTTTTTAATTCTTCACAATTGTCTTGCACTCTTTTGAATTCATTTTTATTTTACTGAGTTCAATTTGATTTTTGTGGATTCTTTTGAATTTCGGCAAATTAACTGAAATTTCTTAATTCTTTTGACATCTTTTTATTCACTTGCATTTTTGGACTCTTGGGATTCTGTTTAATTCTTTAGAATTCCTTTGAACTCCTCTGAATTCATTTTAATTCTATTGAATCCTATTGAATGTCTAAATTTTGTAAATACTTTTGAAATCTTTCGAATTCAGATGTACATAAAAATTGGTGGTGGTTAAACCTTCGCGAGTTCTGAACAAAACTTGTTTTTCTATTTTATAGATTAAAATGTAAAAATGTAATTTAATGAAATTTAATTTTTATTTAGAAGGTACCCGTAACGTAAATGCAAAATCTGAATTTCAAAGTTTCCAAATCTAAAAGGGCAACATTTTAAATATATGTATATAAAAGAGTTTTAAAAAGCATTTATCAATCAATACATTCATAAAAAAAAACAATCTAATTTGAAAAATAATTTATAATTATTTGTTTTTTTGCAGTACTAGTCGGAGATTCCAGAGCGTTTTTGGGACCAATGCAGCCAACAGGTCACGGGGTCCAATCTACAGACGGTTGGTTCCGAACAGCCACAATCGCAGTGCCAATTTGTGGCCTTATAGTTCTTTTAATTTTGGCGAGCCTAGCCATCAGATTACTTCAACCTTTGCCAAATCAGATCGACAAATTGGGTTCACATCGAATGCCTGACAACGCGCCACCTTTACTCGGACCACCGAAAGTGCCTTTGGTCTGAAAGACCATTCGATAGATCCAAAGACTTTTTTCTATCATTCTAGAATGTTCTAAAAAAAACGATACACGTTTAATTAAGGCTCAGGCGCACTACCTTCATTTGAAATTCAAGTTACACACATCAAAAAAATGTCTAAAAAAATATTTTCAAAACTTAAATTTCAAACGAAGGTTTGCGATTGGTCCGAAGACTTCTAGAAAGCTAGCGGGCCCAAGTGGCTCCACTCGGCTGTGAATTTTTCTCGAAGAAAACACCAGTGTAAATTATATAATTATATGTATAAAAATATCTGTAATATCTATTCTCGCGTATCAACATGTTATATATTATATATATTTTGTAACTACTAGAAAAATAAGACTCGCATTTCCCCTCGAGGGGGCCAAAACGTTTCGCGGTGAGATTGCGAGAGTGGATCGCGACATTCGAGATTGAATGCATAATATAAAAGGCCATAATTACGATGAATCACGCTTTATAAACAAAATACTAAAATTTATAAGTTTAATCTCAGAATCTTCCTAATTATGGCAAATCAGATCTCTAATAGCGGAGGCTCCATTTTTGCACATTTTGCACTTCTTCCTTTTCTACTTTATTTTAAGTTCTCTTTTGCGATCTTTTCTAAATTATTTCTTAGCACCTATTATTTATTCTTCCAATTAAAATGCACACGATGCAATTAATTGAAGGAGCGTTAAAATATCACGAACTTCATCAACAATAAAGCACACAGAAATCTTGAGTATTATTGGTTTTAAAATTCTTGAAATTTGTAACGATTCTAAGTTAAAATTGAATATTCTCCAAAATCTATTTTCCTAATATTTATTTTACTGAAAATCGAGTAACCGAATCACTATTTTACATCATTTTTATTCTACCAAAATACTATTTTACATAGTTTTTATTTGATCGAGCTGTCATTTTACATAATTCTTATTCTTCTGAAATACTATTTTACAGAATCATTATTTAACACAATTTTTATTCTACCGAATTACTATTTGCCATAACTGTTATTTTTCCATATTGTCATCATTTTTATTCTTACGAATCGTGATTTAACATAAATTTCATTTTTCATAAAAATGGCATACGCATAAAAATAATGGAACGAAATTCAAATCGGCCAATCAGAGTTTCTAATTTGAATTTCTGCCTGGCTGATTTAAATTTCGCCCAACTATTTTTTTTCTTTCAATTTCCGTTACAATACATGACGATGCGGAAGATTAAAAATAGAAAATAGGACAAACAGTAATTCGGAATAATAAAAATTATGTCAAATAGTATTTCGACAATATGAAAATGATGGAAAATTGTAATTCGGAAGAATACAAAGGAGGTAATATTTTAACGCTCCCTGAGAGCTTATTTTCTTCTAAAAACACGGATTTTACTCTCTCGAAATCTGAATTTTGTAATTAAGAATCTAATAACGCAAGACCGCTTGAGTCATAAATTTTTGTATATAAATAAATAATAAGTGATCTATAAGTCGGCGCTGAACGGATTTCGATATTTCATCACGAATTGAAGATTTAGCGGGACTAAGGATTCGAAATTCGAGTCAGACATTCCAGAGCGAAGGCGACGAGTCTCGGGGTTGGAATTATTGAGTGTTATCAAAGCGGGGTGCGAAGTTCAGATAATGATTAACATGATGAATGCCCTGCTTGGGTCTGTCTTTGCATTAAAGTGATTTAATTGTTTACGAAAGCGCACAGCACGATTGTGCTTAGTTTAAGATAAGAGAGCGTACATCAAAGTCAATGATTATTTATATCGTCGCGTGACAAAAGAGAAAAATGGCGCCTCTCGATTCTTTCTAGTTAGTTAGTCAGCTGTCGAATAACGCGATACCGGATTGCTGTTCTCGCACAACACCAATCGTATTCCATATAAAGTAATGTATTGTGATAATGCGGTATAATTACTAGACAGTGTTATTGACACGTATCACGTCTTTATTTCATGACAATATGCATTGCCTGTACATCAGGATGATCCACTGTGAAAAAACAAGTCCAAAATCAAATATACTGCAAGGATTTTACATCTGAGTTTTTATTCTCTTCATCCATTCGCTTATCCATTTCCCATTAACTTAACGTACGTGTCCTTTACACTTTAACAAAAAGTCATGTCCATTTAACATATCTTCAGGGCTCTACAATTTTAATTCTTTAATCTCATATTCCCAGAAGTCAACATTTCTGTGCGGCATCTCATGCATTTGCTTATCACAAAAGAATTATGCAGTTTCGACAACTCAATATTTCAGGCAAGTGCTAAACTCAAGTGCCGTTATTGTCGTCCTAGTCTCGAAATAGCAATCGTAAAACACCGTAACATTTTCCGGCATCACACTTTAAAACCGTGCAGGGCTTTTTTAAATAATCTTCGCCCGCCTTGTTCCTCGAGTCATGTAAAAACTAATTTCTTTTTCAAGTAGCATTCGCTTCAACAGTGTTCATAACAAACGTGTGGATAAGGCTTTTAAAAAAACTTTAATAAATGATCACTGCGCCCTCCACTCATACCTTTCCTTCTGCTTTAAGAAAAACATATTTATATTATATAAAAATACTGTTTAAGGTATGCAGTTGTTTTTACTTTTACTTCCAATCATAGAAGTCGGGCTGGTAGTCAGAATCGTCAATTTCATTCGTTACACCTATTCACCTACGTACTCGCGGGTAACATAGGAATGCGGGTAACATAGGAATGCGCGCAAGCTTTTCTTGGTTCCAATGATTTTAAATTATCTGGTATAGTTTGCAGACACACCCGTTTGACGGGTAAAAGTTTTCCTTGACTAGATTTTTTTTGCCTAGGACAAAATCTCGCTGAACGATTTTACGTAAGCTTCGTGAAGTTTGTTGACGAAGTCGGGATCACTTCGAAGAAGGTAATTAAAAGCTTGGAGCAATTGGTTCCTTGTCAGGGGCTCCAAGGGTCTGTTTACGGGTTCGGCAGGACTAGGAGCTGCGAACATCACTGGTGGAATTAACGCAGGTGCTGAATTTGTTCCAGACACTGTCGGTTGTCTTGGTGTCATCGGTGAACTTATTACATCTTCTGTCACCTGTGGAAAAGTAGAATATTAGGTTTTAAAGGAATATTTACTACAAAAACAACATTTTCAGACAACTCTCATCCAGATTTTTAATTTAACGTGCCACAAATTCAGAAAATGTTTAAAACGATGACATCTTCCGATTTTCCAGGTCTACTTTGAAAAAATTCCAGGTCAATTAAAAAAAAATCGAGTCAATTCTATTCAATTTCAACACATTTTACTAGTTGCAAACTAATTCACCAAAAATTTATTGTACAACTAGCGACTATGATACAAAAATTTCCCAAAACCTTTTAAAATATTT
>CAKNYM010052737.1:76568-92190 GCA_932195095.1 Andricus curvator | reverse complement strand
ATAGTATAATAAATTAATATGGAGCGTGACAAGACGTTTAAAAAAATATATTACGCAAAAACAGTGATGATTATTTCAGGGATCACAGTGCAAAAGGAGCTTAAAAAAGGGAAAATAGGTTAAATTTTTCACGAAGAAGGGGAAAAATAGAGAAAAGAATTAACATTTAGTTTTAAATGTAGAAAAGTAGAGAAAATCTTTTTATAAGAAATGTTATATTTATAAAAATAATTTAAAATGATTCTTTAATGGTTTCTGCCATTAATCCTTTAAGGACCAAGCCTTGATCCCGTTGAATACAAATTCTGAAAAAATTCAGGAATAATGTATGGTCATTTTTTGATCGATTCTTGCAAAAAATTTTTTTTTCAATATTTATAATTTTCTCAGTTTCTATTGAGTATACGATAATTTATAACCACTTCTCGAGATGCGGAATAGTCCACTTCGATCTAATGCACGTATTTATTTTGCAGAATTCTAAGCTTGTTACCTGAAAATTAGGAAAATCGGAAATAGTGAACGTTGCTCAGCTGCAACAGTGGTCCTTAAAGGGTTAAAGAATTTATTTTTAAAAATTTGATATACGTACGTCTATGTGTTCAAAATCGTTCTCATAATCAAAAATATTTTCTCTTTTAAAAAATACCATAATTAATAATCAAATCGTGATATTTATAAGTAAAAATAAATATTTCTTTCCAAGATTTGTTATTTCGTTCTTACTATAATATTAATATTTTGAATGTAAATGTGAAACTACACTTTTCAATGCTCTTAAAATCTGAAACTAAAATTAAGAATAGGGGAGACCACCCTACAGTAGATAATGATCCTACAGTAGATAATCATTAATTAAAAATGTAATGGATGTTAAATAATTAATTTAATGTAATTAATAGTTAAGACACGATGTGTTCATATATTAAAATTCAAATGGATAATTTTACTTATATTTGTACTTATAATTGAGGATTATCTACTGTAGGATCATTATCTACTGTAGGGTGGTCTCCCCTAGTTCAAATTTGAGCGCCCATTATAATTTACATGTCAAAAATATTTAATTTGTATCGATTCAGCGTAAAAATGTTTAAGCTTTAAAGACACATTTAAGTGGCTGAATTTGAACGCTTGACTTAAAATTATTCAAGTTCGTACCCTTAATTCTTCAGTCGATCAACTTGGAAGATTCCATTTTTTAATTATTTAACTTTGTACCCTTCAATTTAAAAGTATTCACTTTTTAATATTTCTTTTTAAAATTATAATATGTTTCTTAACTGTTCTATTTTTATATGCTATACAATGTTTCAACTACAAGTTTTTTCAAGAGTGTTTTTTTTTTTAGTGAACTGTAGTTTTCAGCACTTGAAACTTGTTGTACTTATATAGTTATATTTGTGTTGCGATATATTGTTCATTTCGTACTTTATTTATTTATAAATAATTTACACAATTACTTCAATATTATACAAATGCATTTTATTATTTTCATAGACGCGCCTAGAGCTATATGTCTTGCTATACATTATAGTTCTAACAACAAATTTAATTTTAATAGATAAATTAATTAGGCACTGAATTGTATTACGGAATTTTCCGTAGTTAGCCCTGAACGAGCTGGAAAAGTTGTTAGTCTTACGGAAAATTAAGCGATATTTATGAATCTTTAAACATTTTAAAAGTGGTAGTAATATTTTTTGAAATTTTTCATTTAATACTTATAGTTTGGGACAGGTGCGTGGTAACACAATTCGTGTTTTTTTTTATTTATAACTAGTAAACAAACAGGCGCGCTATGTGCGCGATTATTGAATATTTCCATGGTGCTAAGTTCCATTGCATTGAAAAGGGCAAAATCAGTCGAAAATAGGTATTTTTAATCTATTATTCACTATAATTATAAGTTTTAATACTTAAAATATGACTACCAACCCTATAAAAACAATTTCAAAAAATTGTCTATCGTGAAATACTTATTATTAAATAAGGGTTTGACCACTCTCAAAATCTTTTTAAACCTTTAAAACCTTTTGAAAATTCTTAAAATACCTTCAAATTTTATGAAAGCTCATGAAATCCTATACATTTCTCTGAAACTCCATAAAATCCCTTTAAATAATCTCAATAATTCTGATGAAATACCTTGAAATCATTTGAAATGCCTCATAATTTTTGTAACCTCTTGAAATTACTTGAAATACTTAGTCCCATTGAAATCTTTAAACATATTTTGCAATCACTAGAAAGCCTTTGAAATTCCTTAAACTGTTAAGATATCACTTAATTCTGTGTGTAGAATTTCTACAATAAAATAACAAACAACGAACGACAGAAGTTCTAATCCCAAAACAGTGAAACCTCTCGAAATATTTGATAATAACTTCAAATCTTGTGAAATCCCTTGAAATACTTCAACAATACTTCAAATCTTTAGAAATAGGCCATAAAATTTCAAAAGATTCTTGGAAATAAATTAAAATGTTCTTGAGTCACTTGAAAGCCTTAGAAAATCTGTGGAATCCCCTAAAATGCTTTAAAGTTACTTGCAATCCTTTTGGAAGTGCTGTGAAATCCCTTGATAAATTTTTAAATACATTCAAAATCCCTAAAATCTTTTAATACACTTTGCAAATCCCAAAAATTCTTGAAAATCTATTGAAACCTTTCACAATTTTGTGATATGCCCTGAGATATTCTGAAACCATTGAAAAGACATTCAATCTTTTAAAATTTCTCAAAATCCCAATTGAAATTTTATTAAATCTGTATTGTGTGGAAGTCTTTGGAATCTTTAAGAATTTTTTACTGAAATTTCTTGAAATCCTTTTATAATCCTCGAATATTCTTTAAATTACTTGAAATACTTCGGAAACTTTAACATTGTTCTAAACTTTTCAAAACTCAAAGATATCTTCTGAAATCTTTTGACTTTTTTTGAAATGTTTGCAGTATCAGCATATATGGTATATATTCAAAATATGAATGATCAACCCCTCGATATTAAAAAATAAACGGCAACGAAGTATTCCTTTTTATTTAATGAAATTAAGTTTTATTCTCCTATCAAATTAGATCATTTAAGATCCATATTTTCAAGAATAATTAAATATTTTGTCACCACAACGATAACAAATTAAATTAACAGTAGTTGTAAACAAATTAGGCATTTCCATTTCATCGTCAGGTAACTTCACTTCGTTGAGTGCTGAGGGGAAAACAATGGGCCAAATGCATGGGACAAACCTTTATTTTTCTAATATCTTCGTAATGAATAATAATTATGATCATTTTAATACATCGTTGAATAGTTCATAAAAAATAAAAACTATTTTTCAAATAAACTTATATAAAAAAATATAGTTTTTACGAAGATATTAGCAAAATAGGGAAAAATGGACCGAATCCCATGCATTTGGTCCATTGTTTTCCCCTTAGCACTCAACGAAGTGAAGTTAGCTGGTGCTTGAAGTGAAAATACCTAATTGAAAGTTAGCACTTAGCAGCGGATTTTATTTTTAAAGTTCAAATGTAATAAGTGTAACAATTTCGAGTCATTCAAAAGTCAATCAGGTTTTCAACAACAATGAGTGCGAGATTTTCGAGACATTTCGTTACACCACTTTTTTCAGATAGAATTTCTAAACGAAGACGTCTAAAAATAGAAAACTGTACTACATATGCTTTGATAGTACTTTACTGAGATAATCTTGGAAAAAATTTATCATTCAAAGGAAAAGTGGAAAATTACTGGGAGTTGGTCAACTTTTTGGCAATCATCCATATAATATATATAAATACATATATAAGAAATAAATACTAAGGCACAATATCGATTGTAGTAAAAAAAAGACTTGTGAACTACATACCGAAAGTAACGATTTTTATTTACTGTTACTGAAAAAAATTGTAACTGGTTACCAATTTGTAATATATTTACAAAAATAACTTTTTTACAACCATCGTTACCAAAACAGTAACTAGTTACTTCTTATCACTGAAAAAGCAGTAATTATCATGAAAAACATTCTGTGCTAAAAACCCTTAGAAATGGCTCAATCCATAAAAAACGAAAATGTCAAACGTAAATAAAAATAAAAAAAACAAAGCCTGAATTGAACATTGAAGTTGAAAAATCGATAGAAAATGAAAATCGAATTTTCATAGAGTTATTAAAGGAGATAACAATCAAAACTGTTTAATATATGACCTAAAGGCAGTTTTTGCGACTTAAGGTGAGAAAAAAATGGAGGTTAGTAGAAGAGAGCAACATACCTATTCATGATCAGGAAACTGTTATAGGGTTCTCCACTTCTCGAATAAACAAATAGAGCACCCTCGACCTCAGTCTTTTCCCATTCGCTGGTTTCCGCATTAAAAGTATACAGTGCAACATGAGTCGCGGTCTCCAGAATATCCTTGACGTACGGGTCAACTCTTTTTAGAGCCGCTACGTTCATTCTTAACTCCGACACATTCGTCATTTTGAAAATTATGTGTTATTTAAAGTATCTCAAGTCCACTTGACTTTGGTCTCGTTAATAAATATACTCAATCTTTTTCCTGTGGTCTACTTGTGTCGCAAACTCGTGTAATTTCAAAAACCTAAGCAGCTGCTTCGTGCACTGACGCCATACTAAATTTTTTAACGTTAATTTTGCGTGTCGATGAATCGAACTTCAGAGAATCACCGTTAGGCGGCAGCACTGTTCTCCAGGGTTGACAACGTTTGAAACGTAATATGGGCACGAGAAATTAATTCGGATGAATCTTCTTTTTGAGAATTTATGAGAATTTTAAGATTTTTTATACATAAAAAAATAGGGATATGACCAAAGTTTCAGAAACTTTCGAAAGTTTTACAATGTATTGAATGCTTTCAATTTCTAACATTTTAAAGATTTCAAGTAAAAATGTGGCATTTCCAACAAAATAGATGAATTTTTAACCAAATAGATAAATTTTGAACACAAAACAAGTTTCTAACAAAAATACGATTTTTCAACAACATAGTTGTATTTGTAATAAAATAGTTACATTTCAAACCGAAGAGATGAATTTTCAACTAAAATAATGAATCTCAAACCAAAAAACAATAATTTTGAACAAAGTAGTTAATCTTTTAGCTAAGTAGTTGAATTTTCAACCAAAAAAGATTAATTCCCGACAAAAAATGGAATAGTTGATATTTAATCAAAAAGATTTTTATTTTAAATCGAAAACAGTTCAATTCAACCAAAAAATACGATTTTTCAATAAAGTAGTTGAATCCTCAACCAAAACAGTTTAATTCTCAAATCTGTAGATTTGAATCAGTTATAATTTTCACCAATTTTAATAAGTAACTGAATTCTGGCTATGAGACTATGAGTTTTATATTTTTACTGATAAATTAGTAAGTTTCAATGATTTATCACTAAAAAATAGTTGACACATAGCAAAAATTCAATCACTAATTCATATTAGTAAAAAATTTTACTGATTTCAATTTATAGATAATCAAACAGTTGTATTTTTATCTAAAAAAAAGTCGAATTTTCAACCCAAAAATATTAATTTTTAACAAAAATTTTATTTTTAATTCAAGCAAATAGTTGAATTTTTAAACAAATAGATGAATTTTCTATATAAAAAGACAAATTTTCAACAAACAAATTACATTTTCGACCAAAGATATACATTTTCAAGTTATATGATGAATCTTTAACTGGAATAGTTTTAAATTTTACGTTAAAGAAATTAAATTTGATCTAAAAAATGAATTTGCAAGATATCGGTTTAATTTTCAACCGAAAAAATGAATTTTTAACACAGTCGTTCAACTTTTAACCAAGTAATTGAATTTATATATGAAAAAAGGATTAATCTTAAAAAGATGTAATACTTATTTCAACCAAAAAAGATGAATAATCAACGAATACTGTAATAGTTGTTATTTAAAATAAAAAATATATTTAAGAAAGAATTAAAAACAATTAAATTCATCCAACAAAGTCGAATACTCAATAAAATATCTCAATCCGCAACCAAAACAGATTGATATTCAACCAAAAAGTTGCATTGTTAACCAAAAAAGATCAAGTTTCTACAAAAAAGACAAATTTTCAAAGAAAAAAATTTTTGTTTGAAAAAGCAATAAACTCTAAAAAAGTGTTGAATTTTCAAGTCAGAAAGACGACCTTTCTACCAAAGAGTTGAATTTTCATCAAAATAAATAATAAAATACATTTTCCACCCAAAAACAATTTTTGAACAGAACAGCTGAGTTATCAAACAAAAGGATGACTTTTTAACAAATTGGTTGAAATTTGAAGAAAATAATTACAATTTTAACCAAATAATTAAATTTTCAACCAAATAGATTAATTTTCTACCAAAAAAAATAAATTTTCAACAAACAAGTTACATTTTCGACCAAAGAGATAAATAATTCGCAAGTTATCTAAAGAATCTTTAACTTGGATAGTTGAATTTTCAGTTAAAGAAATTAATTTCTAACAAAAAAAAAACAATGTTAAAGATATCAGTTGAATTTTCAATCAAAGAGGTGAATTTTAAACAACAATGAAGAATTCTCAACCAAAAAAAAATGAATTTTTAACAAAGTAGTTCAATTTTTAACCAAGTAACTGAATTTTCATATAAAAAGCTGAATTTCTCTAAACAGTGTAATACTTGATATTTCAACAAAAAAAGATAATTTATTGACGAATAATGTAATATTTGATATTTAATTCAAAAAAAAAAAAAATGATTTAGAAAATATTGAAAACAGTTTAATTCATCCAATGAAGTCGATTATTTAATAAAATAGGTGAATATGCAACCAAAACAGATTAATTTTCAAGCAATAAGTTGCATTTTAAACCAAAAAAGCTTAAATTTTTACAAAAAAAGTCGAATTTTCAAAGAAAAAAGGTTTTTTGTTCAAGAAAGTAAAAACATCTACCAAATTGTTAAACTTTCAAGTTAGAAAGACAAACTTTCTAGAAAGCAGTTGAATTTTCAACAAAAAAAGTTAATTTTCAACCAAATAGTAGTTTTTCCTACTAAAATAGTTTTGGTTTCCACCAAAAAACGAGTTTTGAACAAACAAGTTGAGTTAACAACTAAAAGGATGACTTTTTAACAAATTTGTTTACTTTTTAAGAAAATAATTACAATTTTAAACAAATAATTAAATTTTCAACCAAAAGAGATGAATCATCAACCAAAAATATAATAATAAACTTTTCAATGATAAAGAATGAACTTTAAACGAAAAATAGTTGGATTTATATTATTGGGTTATATTAATTTATTCAGTTCGCATTTGAGTGGAAAACGTGAAAGGGGATGAAAGAGGAGAAAAGGGGAAAGACTGTGAAACCAGCGATAAATAAATAGAAATTTTGATTTATTTTCAATACATACTTAAAAAATGTTAGCTTAGGAAGCTCTACATTTTGCTTAGAAAATAAAGTTAATTTTCCACTGCACACTTTTTTGATTTTGGACTATACACACTTTTAAATCTGGACTACAGATTTACAGAAAGTACGCCGGACTACGTAATGTTGATACAAGATTCAATACCTATATCCATTTATAATCATATTTATGTTATATTATATTATAATAATGTTGATATTACCATTGCTATCATATTAATAATAATATATAGTAATACAGAATAAAATTTTTAAATTTATTACCTATAAACAGCATTTTTTAAATATTTTAAATTTTCCCGGCTTAATATTTGAAACTTGAAATGTTTCTAAATATTCATGAAACTCTTTATTTGGCCAAAGTTTCACGAATTTTTACACCCATATATAAAAATAATAATTGCTCTTTTACACTGCTTATTATGTGCATTGTTTTCAAAAATGGAGTGTTATGTTGGCAACCCTGGTTGTGCTATTCGCTTAAAAATAAACAAAAAATAAAATGAATCCGAAACGATTAATTTAATTGCGAATAAAGAATTTGTAAATAAGAAATGAAATCGAATCGATGCAGTCGTCTAGGAAAACAGGAAGGCATGAATAAGGATTGTTTTTTCAAATTAATTGAGAAATATTCGAAAAGTACCGGCATCAGTGTCGTGCCAAAAAAGAGGGCGCCATTAACAGTTTCTTTGCATTTCTTTGGATATTTAAATAAGGAAAAAAAAACATTTAAAATCGATAATTGCAAATCTTTTGAATTATGGGTTTCCAAAATATATACCTAATTAAAATATCGAAATAATAAAAACTGATATTTACTTGTAATTTCTTTATACAAACTGGAAATCGGAGAACCAGTTTTAAAAATTAAAAAAATCTTTCGCTGAGAGATTTTCTTGGAGAGTGATTGGTGTAGAAAAGTTAAACGACCTTTAGATTGGTGAAAACGCTGAAGAAAAAAAGTAAAAAAAATAAATCTCATTTTTTTGACAGCACCATGCGCGGTGGAGAAGGCGCAATGAAAAATTGGGTCGATGAGCCAAAGATGGCGGCTGCTGTGTGGTTTGTGTGAGAGGATTGGCGATTTTGAGCTATTTTGGTGGCGGTCTCCAGGAGTTTGTGGATAAAATTGGAGTGCACGTGCAAAATGTAATGGAATTGCGCGAAATGAGGTTCTCGAAAACGCACGCGAACGTTCGTGTTTTGTGATAAGCTTTGACGTAAGTGTCGTTTGTTTACCACGTCGGGCTTGTGCTTGTGTAACACCACACGCGCCAAGCGAAAAAGAGAAGAAAGCTCCGAGCGAAGACGAGATTGGAGATAAAGTGTAGCCGGACTTCGGCCCGGTGAAAAGACTGGTAGAGATGCTGAAACAATTGCAAATGGGGATGAGAGCTTTTCTCCTGATAGCCTCCCGCGTGTGGACATGCATCTGCTTTCTACTGAAGAAGCAGGTTAGAGCCGTAAGTAGGCCCTTGGCGCCTGAATTTTCGATATTTTCTGCAATTTTGCATCCACAACACATCCACGTGGACCAGGTATTGATTCTGTTTATTTTCGATCCCCACGTCAACGGACTCTTTACATTTTCTCCCTTTGGTTCCGTTTCCGAGTTTCCGAGAGAGTTTACCTTTCGGCGCTTTACGCTTTAGTATGCGCGCGCGAACTATTGCTCATCAATCTCCTAATTTCTCCTTTCTTTGCTGAACGTATCAATTTAAAAATTTGCAAATGACAACACTAAAAAAATACGTCTGAAAAATTAGAAACAATTCAGTACAGTATATGAAAATCCAATATAAGTAGCTTCTTGTGACTCATATGAATTTATTTATCAAGAAACCTAATTATGCGTATATTAAATTCAGTATGTAGATATGTCGGTACGAATAGGCAATTTCATTGAAATATTACAATAATTTTCAACAATGTTGCAAGAAAATTATTTTTTTATCTTCTATCAAACATTCTCAAGCAAGACCGTCGTAAATAATAGTTATAAATTATCGTAATCACATATGTATAAGTTGCATGCATGTCAAAGTGGCGTAGTTATTTTTTTTTAAATTTCTTCCACTATTTTATACTGATAAGTGAATCACCAGGGTGGTCGTAGGTCAGGGAGAACCTGGATATCTGGGAAAAGTCAGGGGCTTTGAAAAAATCTTGCAAAAATCAGGGAATTTCTGTGAGAGGCACATTTAAAAACTGTCAAGGATAATAAATTTTTTAATTTAAACCTTAAATTGTTTTATTCCGTTTATAAAAGATCCCATGTCAAAAATGTTGCAAGATTGAGATTGTGGTCTTTTAATATTAATGGTAAGGGAAAATAAAAAGTTGGGCAGGGAAAAATTAGGGAATTTTGAAAATGAAGTTTTGTGACCACCCTGATATAATATTCTTGATAGTGATTGTTTGCTTTGTATTTCTGTTTCTATTTCTTTTTTGCATTTTCTTCCTCCTGAAAATTTTATTTTTAGTTAACAATTTTATTATTTTGTTGTATATTCAACAATTTTGTTAAAAAATTATTCTTTTGGATTGAAAATGCAACTATTTTGTTGAAAATTCGCCCTTTTTGGTTGAAAATTTAACTGTCTTTTTGAAAATTTGTCTCTTGCCTTAAAGTTCAATTATTTTTTTGAAAATGCAACTGTTTTTTGTTGAAGTTTATATCTTTTTGTTTGAATATTTGACTATTTGGTTGAAAATTCATCTTTATAGGTAGAAACTTCAAGTATTGGTAATCGTTTTTAGTCGAGAATTCAACTGCGTTGTTGAATATTCGTCTATTTGGACTGGAAATTCACATTTTATGTTAGAAAAGTCATCTTGTTTGGTTGAAATAAATCAATTAAATTTTGTAAATTTTAATCTTTACTTTATTGTTCTTTTTTTTCGTTCATGTTTCTGTAAGAGGCAATTTAAATGACTCTCAAGGATGATGAATTAACAAATTTTTAATTTTAATTTGAAATTGTTATATTCCGTTTATAAAAGATTCTAAATTAACAATGTCACAAGATTAAAATTATGGTCATCGAATATTAATGGTAAGGGAAAATGAAAAATTGGTTAGGGAAATATTACGGAATTTTGAAAATTAAGTTTTGTGGCCACGCTGATGAAATATTCTTGTTAGTAATTAATTTGCCTTATATTTCTATTTCTTCTTTTTGCAGTTGCTTCCTCCTGACTGTCATATTTTTAGTTAACAGTTTTATTATTTGGTAGAAACTTCAACAATTTTTTTAAAAATTCAACCATTTTGGTTGAAAATTCAACTATTTGGTTTTAAATGCTACTGTTTGGTTAAAAAATAATTTTGTTGTTCAAAATTCAACTACATACTTGATTGAAAATGAAACTATTTTTGGTTGAAGTTTAACCTTTTTTGTTTAAATATTTGACTATTTGGTTGAAAATTCACATTTGTAGGTAGAAAATTCAAGTATTTGGTTAAAAATTCAAACGTTTTGTTAAGTTTTATATATTTTGTTAAAAATTCAAGTATTTTATTAAAAATTCAACTGTTTTCTTCAAATTATATTTATTTCGTTAAAAATTCAAATATTTTGTGAAAAAGTACGCAATGCCTATGGTTACGGAATTTTTGGTAATTTTAACCCCTTTTCCAGCTCGTTCGGGGCTAACTTTACGGAAAATTCCATAACCACAGACAGTACCTAAAAAGTAATCTTTTTTTGTCGAAAATTAAACCGTTTTGTTGAACATTTGTCTAGTTGGACAGAAAATTGGTCCTTTTCGATTGAAAATTCGACCATTTGGTTGAAAATTCAACAATTTGCTTAAAAATTCAACTATTTTGTTGAAAATTTAAGTATTTTGTTAAAAATTAATCCTTTTTGGTCGCAAATTCAACTGTTTTCTTGAAAAAAATTTCTTTTGGATTGGCAATTCACATTGAAGTAAATAAAAAATTAAGCATTTCAATATACAATTTTATTGTTTTATTTCGTTTATAAAAGATTCTATGTTAAAAATGTTACAAGATTATAATGATCGTCTTTGAATATTAATATTAATGGCCAGGGAAAATGAAAAATTGGTCAGGGGAGAAGTCAGAGAATTTTGAAAATTATGTTTTTCGGCCACCCTAATCACAGACGTCACACATTTTTTTTCCGCTTTTCTCTTGATTTTTCCCCTTTATTCATTCCCCGACGTAAAGTTAAACATTTTTTATCTACAATGCTTGCCCCAAAAGGTTCAGTTCAAAATCATTTTTCCTATTTTTTTCTTCGTAAGGGACTGTGAGGCCTGGAATCACGGTTGCGAATATTGTTTGTAATTGTAGTTTTCAATTGAAAACATTAAATATTCATATTTATTAGCTGAATTGCCTAAATACTCTAAACTTTAAAACTTCCAAAAATTGTAGCCTTGGCGGAAATAACGTTGGATCAACACAAATCTGCAATGCGTCATAGTTTGTTTAATGACATATATACAAGTACCACGCGATAGAAAAGAAAATTCATGGGCAGAAATCTGTTGTCAAACTATGAGCACAGTTTTACATAAAAGTATTTTTGGTGATTCACCGTCATCTCTGCGGAAAACAAAATTTCCAAGCAGAAGTAATTTTCTATTTTTACACCTGCAATTGAAATCAGCGGCGAGAAGTTGAAATTGTTCAGTACAGAAATAGTAAAATCGATAGGAGAGAGGAATAGTTATTAAGTAACGGGTATTAGGGTGATTAAAAAAATGATTTTCGAATCTGAACACTCACACTAGCCTAACTTGTACCTTTTTAGTCAACAAATTTTTTCAAACAAACATTAAAAATTGGATATGATTTAGAGGTCTCTTATTGGAATTTTGTCTTCTTGAAGTATTTTGTGTTGTTTTTATGTTCTCAGTGGCTTGAAAATGTATGTATTAAATGTGTATGTATACATTTAAAATTATGCCCTTTTATATTACCATAATTGTAAATAATTTAATGAAAATTTAGAAACTCACTTTTAAGGAAAATAATAATTTTTTCTTACTTGTTTCACATTTTTCTATAAAAATTAACTTTGTTTAATTTACTTATTGAATTTTGTAATGGGCACACCGTAAGTAAAATTATTAAAGACAAATGGGGGATTATTTCTGAAGTGTACCTGGGGTGAACATTTTGGGATTTTCGTGGATATCGTCTATTTCGGCGATTTTTAACGCTTCTAATGGCGATAAAAAAATTTCGCCTAGTACAGTTTTGATAGGGGTTTCACGCCCTTTCCACTCATCGTAAGCATTTTTTGAAAAACGAAATATTTGAGCTTCAAAAATGAAGGTCAAAAATAAATTTGACTTTTTTCATAAAAAGACGATTTTCTTGAATTTTTTGGGGCTTTCTAGCCCCAAAAAAAATTTAAAAAATTTGGTTTTTAAAATTGGTTTAAATTAGATTTTTTTTTAATGTGTCGAAAATCCCTTTTGAAGTTGTAGTAAACAATATTTTTTATTGCTTTTAAAGAATTTAACAATCGCCAAAGCAAATTGTATATTCTCAAAAATCACTTATCGCGTATTTGCATAAATAAAAAATAAAAATTTCACTTTTTAACTTCATATCTCGTAAAGGGAAGAACTTAAGCTTTCTTTTGAGATAAAACAAGGAAAAAAATTTCTATCTTCCAAAAAAGTCAAATTTGTTTTTGAGTTTCATTTTTGAAGGTCAAATATTTCTTTGTTTCAAAAAATTCTTATGATCAATGCAAAGGGCGTGAAAAATTCTTTCGAAACTGTATTGAACGAAATTTTTTTATCGCTATAGAGGAGTTAAAAGTCGCCGAAATAAACGATATCCACGAAAATCCCAAAAATTTCACCCCCTCCCCTTCGGTAAATAGATGAGACAAGTTTGATTTTTTAAGTGGCTTAATTAAATTAAGGGCTATATTAATTAAGGGTTATATTAATTAAGGGTTTAATTAATTAGGGAATTAAGGGTTAATTAATTAAATGTGAAACAAGTAAGATAAAATTATTATTTTCCTTAAAAATGAGTTTTCATTAAATGATGTACAATGATGGTGATGTAAACGGAGATATTCTATATGCATAAAAACTGATTAAACTCGAATATATATTGAAAAAAAAATTTTGTTGCTAAAAAAGTACAACTTAGGCTAGTGTGCAACTTCAGATTCGAAAATTATTTTGTTGCCTCATAAAATGAATCACCCTAATGGGTTAAATTAATAGGTCCCGGAAGCTGGAATTACAACATTCTCATATCGATATGGGCACTATGCCATAATTTAGTGCCTATTTAGTGCTAATTTATGCTGCAGAAAAAAAATTTTGTGCCCGGTAATTTTGGTCAAAAACATGTAGTAGTGCCACCTTCAGCTGAAGCCACAACTCCGGTATCCGAAACTCGGAAACTATTAATGATATCAACTTCTCCTTTGCGCAGGAATTTAGTGCTAATTTAGTGCCCTAGATTTGTGCCATGCACAAAATCCGGGCACTTTTTTTTACCAAAAACGTGTAGTAATGCTAGCTTCAGGTGACTCTGGTATGTGAAATTTGGAAACTATTAGTGGTATCAAATTCTTCTTTGTGCAGGAATTTAGTGCTTATTTAGTGCTAATTTATGCCGAAAAAATTAAATTTTGTGCCCGGTAATTTTTGTCAAAAACATGTAGTAGTGCCAGCTTCAGGTGACTCTGGTATGTGAAACTTGGAAACTATTAGTGGTATCAAATTCTCCTTTGCGCAGGAATTTAGTGCTAATAAAGTGCTTTGGATTTGTGCTATGCACATAATCCGGGCACTTTTTTTTACCAAAAACTTGTATTAATGCTGACTTCTGGTGACTCTCGTATAGAAAACACTGAAACTATTAGTGCTTTAAAAAACTCCTTTCCGCAGGAATTTAGTGCTAATTAAATCCTAGTCTGTGCATAAATCTTTTAAAATTACAGATCAAACCATTAAGATGTGTAAATTGGCGCTTGTGTCCGGGACTTCTGTTTTAAGTAAAAATGTTTTCTGTTAAGCATTTCATTGTACCTAGCTTATGTCGCTTTTTCATAAATTTAATGTTGTGATTTTTAATCTAATTTTTCGCGAATAAAACGCAAACTACGTGTCTTATCAAAAAATGATTTCAAGCAAATTTGTAGATGTTATTTAGGCGAACAATTTAGCATGAAACATTTTGATTATAGCTTCTGTCGTTATTCAGAAAACTAAAATTTGTAATTCCATTTTTCACAATTAAAACAAAACAAAACTGGATTGAAGAAAATTTGTAGACCTTTTTAAAATGAACAATTTTGCTTCCGAACAGTTTTTTAGTATCTCGTATAGTTTTGCTGGAAAATGGAATTGTATATTTCTTAAAATAAATGTTCGGCGGATCGACCCGAAACAGTGGGTCAAAATGTGCTTCTTAATGAACTCGTCCTTTCCTTTTCCATTTAGGCCGTAAAGAAGTACGCTAAAGCGCAATCTAATCAGATTATTTCTTCGAAAGTAATAGTGCTTAATCCAAAATGTGAAAATGTATGATAAAGGGCAACTCATGAAAACTGGTGGAGTCCATGTCAATTGATGACTGAAATTTTCGTGTCGGGATGGGATTTTACTGTAATACAGGACATATGATTGCTTGGTGGTGAAAAAAAATCCCACCAAATATTTTTCGAAAATTTTGTGAAAAAAATACAAATGAAAAACGCGTTTTCTAAAAAATGCCACTTTTGTATTTTGTTTCGTCAAAGGAAGGAACAAGTGTGGTCTACGAGTCCTGACATTATTGGAGTGGGTTTGCCACTAGTTTTCCAGAACAAATTCAAAAGTCCGGTCTTCTATGGCGCGGTGCGGCTCAGTAGGACACAATTCTTTCCATCATTTTTACATTTTTTTATAAATAAAAATTAATAAAATTCTGCATACATCGTTGACATCTGATTTTTTTAAAAAGGGTTTTAATACTTTTTTATTTCATAAACCAAATGACAATAACCAACATTTTTAACTTTTGAAAATTACCGTTCGTTATAAAATATTCAGATTCATTCAAAACGATCTAGAATCGTTGACACAACAGTTTAGAAATGTTTTTCTGTAGAAGTATAAATATTTGTTGAATTTCTTATAAACAAATAAGTGGATCAAAATAATGTCGTGGGGCTTAGCAACGGCCGACTAACCTG
>CAKNYM010052737.1:0-76558 GCA_932195095.1 Andricus curvator | reverse complement strand
ACTACATGTTTTTGACCAAAATTACCGGGCACAAAATTTAATTTTTGTGGCATAAATTAGCACTAAATAAGCACAAAATTCCTGCACAAAGATGAATTTGATACCACTAATAGTTTCCAAGTTTCACATACCAGAGTCACCTGAAGCTGGCACTACTACATGTTTTTGACCAAAATTACCGGGCACAAAATTTAATTTTTGCGGCATAAATTAGCACTAAATAAGCACTAAATTCCTGCACAAAGAAGAATTTGATACCACTAATAGTTTCCAAGTTTCACATACCAGAGTCACCTGAAGCTAGCATTACTACACGTTTTTGGTAAAAAAAAAAGTGCCCGGATTTTTTGCATAGCACAAATCCAGAGCACTTAATTAGCACTAAATTCCTGCGCAAAGGAGAATTTGATATCATTAATAGTTTCCGAGTTTCGTATACCGGAGTTGTGGCTTCAGCTGAAGCTGGCACTACTACATGTTTTTGACCAAAATTACCGGGCACAAAATTTTTTTTCTGCAGCATAAATTAGCACTAAATAGGCACTAAATTATGGCATAGTGCCCATATCGATATGACAATGTTGTAATTCCAGCTTCCGGGACCTTAAATTAATTTAACCAAACCTTGTCGGCATTTATTTGTTAAGTCTCAATTTTTGCATATTCCGTATTTTTTTAAATTAATAAACAAAACGTATCGTTTAGGTAGGTCAAGCTTAGGAAAATCTGTCTAATTCTAAAAGAAGTAGCAAAAAGTAATTACAATGTTTCTTATTACGAACATGTTCTTTATTCTCGTATATTTTCGTACAAAAAGTCCGTGTATAATTTCTTACTCTAGTTTATGTAAAGAAATGTGTAAATTCTAGTTTTTTTGTGCAAAAAATTATTGTTGCAAAAGATTTGAAAATATATTTATAAACTTACTTATTATTATGTGAGCAGAGGATTATTAACAATGTTGAATAACTTATTTTGGCAGAATATCAAAGAATATTTAAGTGTCAGTGTGATATTTTGTGAATAAAATAAGGATTCAATAAGTTTGTGTAATATACGAGTACATGAATAGAAAAATAGCAAATTTGACAATTTCTTGGCTCCTGGCCGGAGACCAATTTTGAGATTATCGTAATAACGTTTGTTAATAAGAATAACTAAGAATGACTTATTTCAGATTTCGCAAATGCAACCAGTTAAATACGAAATCTTCCCGTTGTCTCCTTTATCCAGGCACAGACTTAGTAAGTATATTTAAAATTCTAAATTCGAATAATGAAATGGAACCTTTTAAGAGTGTTTTATGATAATGATGTATTTGATTTTGAAATAAAGGTATAGTAAAGAGGAAAGTACTGGTTCTTGACTTGGACGAAACTCTCATCCACTCTCATCACGACGGAGTAGCCAGGCCAACAGTAAGGCCTGGAACACCTCCTGATTTTGTTCTTAAGGTGAAGATAGACCGACATCCCGTCAGATTTTTCGTCCATAAGCGACCACACGTCGATTTTTTTTTGGACATCGTTAGTCAGTGGTGAGTTTCCTTTTCCAACGATGCAAATAGATATTTGCAAATGAGCATTATGTTATGTAATATTTTATAATAAACTCACGAGTCCGCTCTGCAAAATTAGAAAACCTTGAAATCCAAGGTGAGTGGGATTATTTTTTGCTTTAAGGAAATCAAGAGAAGTGAGCATAAATTTAACTTCTGAGATTTTTGAAAAGTAGTTACTGATTTTAAAACTGATGACAAGATTTTGAGTTTGCATTTTAGATAGTATGAAAATAATGTAATGGTTTTTAGGTACGAATTGGTGGTTTTCACGGCTTCTATGGAAATTTATGGAGCCGCAGTTGCTGACAAATTAGATAACAACAGAGGCATCTTAAGGCGCAGATATTATAGACAGCACTGTACGCCTGAAATGGGCTCCTATACTAAGGATTTGGCTGCCATTTGTTCAGACTTAGCATCAGTCTTTATACTCGACAACAGTCCTGGAGCCTACAGAGCGTATCCAAGTGAGTTTAAGAAATTTGATGATTTTCTTTGTATATTATTATGACAGAGCTCGAAGGGTTGACCACTCGACTTTTGAGTTTCTACATTTAAAACATTTAAAAATATTTCACACAAATTTCCAAGATTTCAAAAAACTTAAAAGAATTCAAGGATTTCAAAGGATTATTTTCAATAATTTCACAAAGATTTCAAAAATTTCAAAAGATTTGAGGCAAATTTCCAAGATTTCAAAAAAACTGTAAAGAATTCAAGGATTTCAAAGAGTTTTAAAAGATTAAACATATTTTCAATAATTTCACAAAGATTTCAATGATATTGAAGATTTTACAAATATTAAAAATATTTCTCAAAGATTGCGAATATTTTAAAAGATTAAAAATATTTCACAAAGATTTAATAAATTATTCAAAGATTTTACAAAGGTTTCAAAAGATTTGACAAATATTTCACAAAGATTTAAAAGATTTTACAAATATTTCACAAGTGTTCAAAAGATTTCATAAAGATTTCACAAATTTTTCAAGATTTCGAAGTTTTAAAAATATTTCATTGATTTCACAAAGATTTCAAAAGGTTTTACAAAGATTTCAAAATATTTTACAAGTATTTGAAAGGTTTTAAAATATTTGACAATTATTTCAAATATTTCAAAAGGTTCTATAAATATTTCACAAAGATTTAAAAGATTTCACCAAAATTTCTAAAGATTTCACATGTGTTTCAAAGATTTAAAAAAACTGCAAAGAATTCAAGGATTTCAAAGAATTTGAAAAGATTAAAAATATTTTCAATCATTTCACAAAGATTTCAAAAGACTTCAAAGATATTGAAGATTTTACAAATATTTCACAAAAATTTCCAACGCTTTCAAAGAGTTTATAAATATTTCAAGTATTTCATAAAGATTTTTCAAATAATTATAATTTTTTAAATATTTCAATGACAAAAAAAAAATTTCAAAAGATTTTAAAAATATTCCAAATATTTCACAATGATTTGAGAGATTTCACAAAGATTTCCGAAAATTTTAAAGATTTTATAAATATTTCACAAAGATTTAAAAAATTTCCCAAAATTTTAAAGCTTTCACGAATATATCGAAGATTTTACAAAGATTAAAAATATTTTACAAAGATTTAACAAAGATTTCAAAAGACTTTACAAATATTTCACAAAGATATCCAAAGATTTCAAAGAGTTTACAAATATTGCATAAACATTTCAAAGATTTAAAATAATTTCAATGATTTCACAGTGATTTCAAAAATTTCAAAGCTTTCACAAAGATATCGAAGATTTTACAAATATTAAAAATATTTCATAAAGATTTCAAAAATATCGAAGATTTTACAAAGATTAAAAATATTTCACAAAGACTTTACGAAGACTTAAAATATTTTACAAAGATTTGCAAAGTTTCCGAAGATTTCAAAGATTTTAAAAAACTTCAATCTTATTAAAGATTTTAAAAGATTTTAAATATTTTCAATGATTTCACAGAGATTTAAAAAAATTTTAAAGCTTTCGCAAAGATATCGAAGATTTTACAAATATTAAAAATATTTCATAAAGATTTAAAAAATATCGAAGATTTTACAAAGGTTTAACAAGTATTTCACAAAGATTTTACAAAGATTTCGCAAAGGTTTCCGAAGATTTTACAAATATTTCACAAAGATTTTAAAAAACTTCAAACTTTTTAAAGATTTTAAAAGATTTAAAATATTTTCAATGATTTCACAGAGATTTAAAAAATTTCCAAACATTTCAAAGCTTTCGCAAAGATATCGAAGATTTTACAAATATTAAAAATATTTTATAAAGATTTAAAAAATATCAAAGATTTTACAAAGATTTAAAATATTTCACAAAGATTTAAAATATTTCACAAAGATTTCACAAATGTTTTAAATATTTCACCAATTTTGAAATATTTTACAAAGATTTTCAAAGATTTTAAAAATATTTCACAAAGATTTCAAAAAATGACTAAGATTTTACAAATATTTCACAACGATATCCAAAGATTTCAAAGAGTTTACAACTATTTCAAATATTTCAATGATTTCACAAAGATTTTATTAATATTTCACAAAGATTTGAAAATATTTTAATGATTTTAAGACATTTAAAAATATTTGAGTGATTTTATGATGATTTCAAAAGATTGAGATGATTTTGAAAGTTTCAAAAATATTTCACAAAGATTTCAATGATTTCACAAAGGTTTGTACATCAGATTTCAAGAGTAAACAACTCCTCGACAGGGCTCTTCTTCTTAGCAAGCTTCAAAAAATTGTTTTCTTTATGTCTCTAATAACTTTTTGATTTTTTCAGATAATGCAATACCAATAAAGTCGTGGTTTAGCGATGCTGGCGACACGGCCCTTTTGAGTTTGCTTCCCGTACTAGACGCCCTCCGCTTCACGCAAGATGTTCGCTCTGTACTTTCGAGAAATCTACATTTACACCATACATGGTAGCATAATCCCGATCCGTCGATTTAATACAAACCGCTACTAGTTTAGTGTGTCTAGGATAGACCTATTCATTGTTATTAAATCTAGAGACATTAGAGCGCAACCCTATAATGAGATGAGCCCTTTGACCAACTTTGAATTGATTTCCTATGAATCAATGCCCGGCAAAAACGGTTATGGTAAAAGCACTCAGCGGACACGGGGTCGTCAGCCACTACTTACGTCAGCACAAAATTTCATAGAATCACCTTATTGTTTTCTGTTACTCAATTTAGTTAATTACGCCTTTGAGGTTTATTCATTTTCGAATCAAGTTAGCCAAAGAGCAGACTTTTTGACCACCAGGTAGTGAAAACCTTTCGTATTATTCCTACTTTTTCTTCGTGAAGAGTACGGGAGTCGATACGTTATCAATTAGTAGCGAAAGCAGAAAGTCTCATTTTGTATTTTGTTACCACTCGCTTCGAATGCAATTTTTATCCAGTGTGCGTCAAAAAAATCAGGCGTCCTAATTACAATTACAATTTTGGTCCCGATTGCGGGTGTAAACGTGAAAAATTTGTCTTTAATTTCCTAAGAATTATTAGGATTCAGTTGGGAGGGGTCATGATTTTATTTTAAACCTTATTACTATTTTAGTATACAACGAGATTCATTGCTCAATTGGGTCTTATCTCTTCATGGAGCATTTCCATACTTTGATCTCTTTCTGAATGAAAACTACTTTTTCATTCGTCTTTTCTCGCGTTCGCATCTCTAATCTCTAGTCTCCCGGGATCCTGACGAGGTTTTGACGCACGCTCTGTCTAGTTTAAACCTACAACAAATTTAATTCGTCGCTAGCTAAATACACCTATCTTCAGACATAACGATAAATCTTACAGTACGATCCCTCTGTTGTATCCTATTGACTTAGAATGGCTAAAAGAGTACTAAATAAGCCTGTGTGAATGCAATCGACCTTATAACCCGGAAGTAAAATTGCGAAACTTCGTTTGGTCTTACTCGATTTGTCACTTTTCAATCTCTATTTCAACTCCACAGGAATTTCTTGAAAGAAATCAATTTTTACGCGCAATTTTCTACAGTTGTTTAGTTAGATTTTTGATAAAATTATTGAGTAGTGTAATACTTAATACCGATTACGACTTAACATTTATTCGCAACAACTCACGTCCATACGAATTGAGATATCGAGTTGAAAATTTGGGAAATTAAATAAAAAGCACCAAGGAACGTTTGTATGGTCCCTTAGTGCTTTTCACTGAAGTTCCCAAATTTTTAACTCGATATCTCAATTTGTGTGGACGTAAGTTGTTGCGAAAAAATGTCAGTAAAGTAAGCATCGGGTAAGTATCACATGGCCTTAAAAAAATTTATTAGAAACATTGCCTACTGCCATTTTTGTAGTTCAGATCGACTAAACGTGTCGAGATTTAAGATATTCAAGAAAATCTTCCATTATATTGACCAAAGGGGTTTAAAATCTGAGACAATAGGGGCTTTTTTCCTCAAATTAAAGATAAAATTTTCTCTTATTTTTTTTTTAGATTCAATGTTTGTAAGATAAAGAAGTTTCTGTGGAAGTCATGTGCAAAAGCGGAAAGGTGTTTGCTCAGGCCTAGTACTAAGTCATTTGAAATGGACTGTGTCGTTCACTGTATCAGTGAGACGACTTGTCTTGCTTATTATAATCTAATGATGAGTATTAATGACCATTGCAAAACGACGGAATTCATCCTTGTTGAGGATTTACATTACCGAGAGAGTGAGAGTGCAGGGAAGAGGAGAAAAAAAATTTGGAGAGTAGAGAATGGAAATCCATGTACATCTCTGTGTACTTTATCCGCTTGTCTAATTTAAAGTTATGTATGGCAGTGAACATTGTGAGGTTTGTACATATTAGAAACCAGTGTGTATTTGTAATTGCGAGAGTGATTGGTACGATTGATCGTGCAGTGTAATTGAGCCCTAAGTGGGAATGCATTAAGTGGGCGCTATATATAAAATATATTATATATATATTATACATATATAAATATTGAATTTAATTATGATCAATAAAAGTCTATAAGATAACTGGATATATTGAAGTACTGGATGAAGTCCGCGGGATAAATTCTGAAGGATTTAACTGTCGGGAGATTTTTTTTTCTTGTAATCGACATTATTTCGAGATTGTTTAATAGTACAATTGTTTTGAGCAAGCTTTACTTTAGGATTAAATTGTGTCCAAATCGATAGAAGAGAGAGAACAAAGTAACTTAATAATTATTATGTGTATGTACAAAAGGGAATTTATTAGTTAAGAAAGACAAAATTCAGTTTATTCGCTAAAACATAATTGTGTATGGTTCTTTGTACTGCCACCGTCATGCAATAATTATTCGTACGTCTTTGTACATTTTGGTTTAATGTATACGATACAACACAGTGAAAATATACAATTTATCTGCTTTTCAATGGCAGTGTTTCTTCTATAAAATATCGAAGACAGTCGACGAGGAAGAGTTTGCAATTTGCTCTTAGTAGATTGTATTTTCACTCTTTGGGCGGATCTTCTCGAATCATTTCCAATGAGCTGTCAGAGTTGTTGGTACTACTTCCGCTACCAGCATCGTCCTCTCGCTCAGTGGACTTTTCCTGGTTTTGGTTTGATGTGTCCAGCTGCCACGAAGGAATAGAAGGCGGTGCGCTTGGAAATTGTTTCCTGAAATTAAAATATTGGCTCGGATGATTTGCATATCACTTTATAAAATAAAAACTGAAACTCTTTAATGTAGCTTTAATATTTAGTTTATTGTAGCCGACTATAGAAAGTTGAATTGACCATGGTTGTGATGTAAGGAACACATATGAGATGTGAACTTAAACCAGGAAAGCGGGTTTAAACCTCTTGAAACTTGAATGCCTGTGCAACTCATTTTTAATTGCTACAGATAGAATATGATTGGCACTTTTTCAAACATGCTGTATTACGTCATTATGAAATTGTAAGAAAAATAAAGAGATAACAACATAGAATTATCTTTTATTTTTGTAATAAAGAAAAAAGAACTCTTGGAAAAAGTAGAAATTATCTTTATTATTTTTCTTCTCCATCACTGGGAGGTTTACTGTTTAGAATTAAAGAAGTGATTTTATTCCGATTATTAACTGATAAGATAACGCAGATGGAACTAGAATAACCTACTCAGATGTGTAAAAATAGCATATTTGATTAAAAACGTCCATCCAACGGATGATTTTAAATTCACGGTTATATATACTCTCTTTGCGGAAGTAGATAAGCATCATTTTTGTGTCTAATAATGGAAAATACAGAGATACGTTTTATTACACACTAGCAGTAAATGTACGCTCGCGAATGGCGCGTTTACGTCTCTGGATTTTTATTTCCTAACATGAAAAGCATAAACAATTTAAAAATCCATTACCAAACCAATTTTTAAATATTAGACCTTGAACATGTTTGAATTAAAAAATTTCGAATTGAAAGCGTCTGAAATTAAAAAAATATATATTGTACGATTTTGGACAATTGAATGATTTCAGAATAAAATTTTAAAAATAGGACAATGTCAAAACGTTAAAAATGGAATATTTTAAGATTCGAAATTTGGAAATTGGATCACTTAAAATGCAAAGGATTAAAATTGTATTATTTATAATTAAAAGCGTTCAAAATTAAATAATTTAAAACTTTTGAATTTTAATAATTTTAAATTGAAAGCGATTAAAATTTGACAATTTAAAATTGAAAACTAAATTGAATCTTTCAGAGTCAAAGATTCTGCAATTCTAAAATTTCAAATTGTTATTACATAACAAAATTATAATTGCACATTAAAGCCGATCAGAAATATTTGTCTAGATTCAAAAAATGAATTGAATTATTCTAAAAAATCTTTCAAAATAACTAGTAATTTTAAAAGGAAAACATTAAAAATGAAACATTTCTACTCCGGAACGTTGAAACTTAAACGAATGCGAACTTCATTTAAAACTGAAAAAATTTGAGTCTACAAAAATTGTGATATAAAAACTTTTTTATACTCAAACTCTTTAAAATTTCAATTATTTAAACTAAATTTACATTGAATAATTTTTAAATTGCTAATTATACATTCCGAAATTCAACCACTTCAATTCTAATTGCAAAATTAAAACCTATTGAAGAGAAAAATTAAGAATTTAGCATGCAACATGAAAATTATTCAATTACTGATATATCAATTTCAGATAGTTTAATGTTTATCTTTTTCGATTTTCAACTCATTTCTTAATTTCAAATCATCCTTTAGAACTATTTATTTGTTTAAATCTTCAGCTAAAAATCGGACAATTTTAAGATATTACAATGAAAACTAAAAATAAGAATAAATAATACAAAATTGCTGTAATATGATTCCAATTTTTAAAAAAGTAAACTTTTAAGCTTTTTAATTCGAAATTGCTTTATATATAAATGTAAAATTATTAAATTCAAAACTGACTATCACGGCTTTTAATATGAAATTTTGAAATACTTAATAGCGGAATTGTCCTGACATTTTTTATATTTGAAACTACAATATTGTGAAATTAAAAATTAGAAACCTCCAAAAATGAATCTAAAAATTAATTTAAGAAAAAACTTTACTTTCAAGGCCTCGAAGATTAAACTGTTTTAGAATTGTGCATTCAAAAGTTCTAATTTTAAATTAAAATTATAGAGATTTTAAAGACGATAAATATAATTATGTATTATTAATAAGTAGATCACGTAGTGAAAAATATGATTTCTGTCAAAAAATCACTCATTTTCACCATTTAAAATTGCAGAACTTTAAATATTGCGAGAAATATTGTGAACATTTAAAGTTTAATTATTCTAAACCCCTTGAAAATTATATGCTCTCTAATTGGAAACTTTTAAAACTTACAAAATGCGCGAATTATGAAATACGGAAAATCTCCCAGTGTAGTATTTCTCTCCCGGCTTTATCCCGGTTTTCATGTCCTAGCTCAGAATTTATATTCCTTGGAAAATGCCCTGTTTCAAATCAGGATTCTTTTCGAATGGTAATTCTAGGTGGCTGTTTTAATTGAGGAAGAAAATTCCAGGTTTTTTATTGGTTCGAAAAAATTTGTCACCGTCAATGAAATAAAAAAATTTTAACTCTTCTAGCTTACAATTTTATCATTTGAAGTAATCAAAACTGAACTTCAAATTAAAACACTCAAAGTGGAACTCTTGAATTTTAAAACTGCACCCTAAAAAATGTTAAATTCAGAAATTTTTAATTAAAATGCTCAATAATTTGTTTATAAAATAATACAATTAAAAAATGGAAGCTTTTAACACTTCAATTGAGCGATTTTTAATAAAATTCCATCAAATTGCAAAATGTTCAATTTTAAACTTTTCTAAATGGAATAGTTTAAAGAATTCTGGTTAATAAGCGTATAAGTCCACGCTATAACTGTCAATGCTTTAATTTAAAGAATGGATCAATAAATTTGCAATTGTTTAAAATTATATAATTTTCAGCAATTTTAAGTTAAAAACAATACAAATTGAACGATCAAAATTTTTTTTTAAATAGAACACTTTTTATATCAGAAGTTGAATTATTTTAATTTAAAGTAAATAAACAGTCTGGAATTGTAACGATTCAAGCCTATTTTAAAGAATTCAGTTTCAAATTGTACAGTTTTTAATATTTGATTTATAATTGCTTATTTTTAACGGAAAAGCAAATATTTCAAAATATTAAAACATTGTTCTTTTTGTTATTAAAATATTTCAAATTTAATGGGTTAAAAATAAAATAGTTTAGACTGAAACAATACTTGAATAGGATTTGAAATGTAATACAAGTATTTAATTATGAATCTGTTAATTTGATGTTACTTTTAAATTGAGAATATATTACGAAGTTTAATTTTGAAAAAATTCAGAATTGTTTTGTAAAATCAATTATTGTTCAATTTTTAATACTCGAACTGCAGTTCAATTAAAAAAATGATTAATTAATATTTATAGTTGATCAACTTAAAAAGTTTTTTATCCACATTTTTAGTTTCAAACGCTTTTAATTTTTAATTGTTTAACACGGATGATCAGAGTTGTGATTTTCTACAATCTCATAAATTGGCATAGAGTCCATTGGAATTCTATTAATTTGCCAAAACATGATTCGCCAATGGCAACCCGTTTACTTAAAAATCGACTTTTTCAATATTCTTTTTTCATGGATAGAAATGTTTATTAAATTGTCATGTAAAATTACGTGAATATAAATTTTTTACACTTGCTTTTTATACAAAATTTGTCTTTTTCTTGAATTTTCAACAGTCAAAAATGGAAGAAAATTAAAAATGTGTTTTTTTAACCGTTGAAAATTGAAGACAATTTAAGAGAAAAGCGAATTTTGTATTACAAGAAAGTGTTAACAATGTTATATGTACATAATTTTACATGAGAATTTAACAAATAAACATTTCAATTCATACAATTTTTTGTTTAAAAGGCGATTTTTTCGTAAACGGTAACTAATGATTTGTCAAATTAATAGTCATCCAATGAACTCTCAGTAGGCAATTTTTGAGATTAAAAAATCCCAACTATTCTGCTCATCTCCTTGTAAGTCTTAAAAAGAACAATTTAAAATTCTCAAAATTGAAAATGTTCTCTGGAAATGGAAATTTTTTAATGTTGAAATAAAGCGTATTTTAAATTGCATTGGAAAAAAAATGTAAAATTCCCGGTCAAAAAATAAATTCACTCTCGTTTCTCGGTTTCCCGGTCCAGTGGCAATCTTGTATTTTTGTTGGAAAATTCACTGTTCGAAGTCAGAATTATAATTCGTTTGAAAAATTCACTGTTCCAAATCAGAATTACAATATTTTTGGAAAATTCCTTGTTTCAGATCCGAATAATAATCATTTCTTCGAAAACCTCTGGTCCAATTCAGAATTACATATAACTGTTTCGAAAATTTTTCTGTTCCAACTCAAAATTATAATTTTTCTCGAAAATTCACTGTTCCAAGTCAGAATTATAGTTAAATAATTCTTTTGGAAAATTCTCTGTACCAATTCAAAATTATCATTCTTTTCAAAAAATTTCCTGTTGAAAGTTTAAAACGCAAATTTTTCTTTTTGATTAAAAAGAATATATATATATATATATATATATATATATATTTAAAATTTCAGATAAATACCAGTTTACTAGTTTGAGCGTACACCGGATTTCAAAACTTCAAAGACTTTAAAGTTCTGAAAATATTTAAAAAAAATTGAAAATAGCATCGCTTATATTATTGTCACTGTCGACAATGAAGTCTTTTTCATTCTTTGTTTCGTGATTGAACAAAATGAAAGGCATAAAAAATCAAGACCTTTCAGATTCATTCAAGTACAATCGAATGAAAAATCCGGGTTACTGAACCAAATTCCCGGGTTTTCGCCCAGGCAGATACTTTGAAAAAGAATAAGCAGAAAGTGAATTTATAAAATTATTTCGATTCTTACTTTGACAGAAGCAAGGATTTTAAACTAGCCAAATCTTGCTTTAATTCTTGGACCAACTGAGGAATCGTTGGATCCACTGACTGGCTTTTCGTCAATTTTTGAACATCGTCTTCCATTTTGGAAAGCGAGTCCTTGACTTCTTTCATAGAACGCTGAATTGTTTGGTCCAATTCGACAACGGGATCTTTTGGAAGATCGCGTTTCTTGCGACCGAACAGGAATGGTGCGATAAATTTCTGTAAATAGAAATTCGATTAAAGATTGATATCTTGATTGATTATAAACTGAATATAAAAGTGGATGAGTTAGTGTATAGAATTCCTGAAAATAAAACAAAAATCCAACGATCAAATTTGGACAACCACCACAAAATGCTCATATTGCAATTCCTAAAAACAAAAAAAGTTGTTTCTTTGGACAAAAATAAAAAAAGAGGAAAGAGGAGAGAGCGTCGTTGTTTCGTCGCTTTTCACACCTGCTCTAATTTTTCTTACCTTGATAAGGGTGCTGTATGAGCACCGAAACGTTGATAAATATTATAAATGCTTTCATATTGTGATTTGATAATAATAATATGAAGAAAAAAGACGAAAGAAATACAAAAGAGAAGGAAAGGAATTTGGTTGGTTGCCTTCTCATTTTTCTTTCCTCTTTTTTATTTTTGTCCAAAGAAACAATTTTTTTTGTTATTAGGAATTGCAATAGGAGCATTTTGTGGTGATTGTCCAAATTTGACCGTTGGATTCTCGTTTTATTTTCATGAATTCTATGTACTAACTTGACTATTGGAAGTTAAATAGGATTTTGAATTTGATTCTAATCTAATTTAAAATTCTTAAATTTCAGTTAATGAGTTAACAGATAAATAATATATTTGTACCTTGTAAAACCAATAAACGCAGTAAACAGTGGCACCAATTAAAGCTGCTACGTTGAAGAATTCTTTGACTCTGTACAATAAAGTTGGCTGCATGGAATGCTGTTGAAAGTATGGATATGGTTGCATTGATGGTGGTATCGTAACAGTTGTAAATTCATTTTGATTTTGGGTTTTAATCGATACGTTCGCCAAGTCACAAGCTCTCTGAATTTCCTCCTCTGTTAGCCCTTTTCTTCTCAAAAAATCCTGCTTTTGCTTTACAGGACTTGTAACTACTTTTGAATTTAGGAGGAACTTCACTGCTGTGGTTACCTGTACAAATTAAAATTTTCTATTCAATGATTATAAAATATCATATACATTGCTTTTAAATATTTAAAAAGTAAATTTATAAAAAAGTACATAGGTATGAAAAATTAAAAAGTATTACTAAAATTTTGTAATAGCCTTCATATTAATTTTTTTAATGTAACTAGTTGAGAAAAATATTCACAGTTGGTGCAATAAAGCAGTGTGCGCCTAAAAATTATAAATAGAAAATGAGAAACGTAAACAATTCGCATTGTATATACATATATATCTTTTGTCTACATAACCTAAAAAAGAGAATTCGTTTAGAAGAAACAAATGTGTGCATTTACTTTGTACGAGGGCTTTATTATTCAATTTTGAAATGAAAAATCGTTAAGAAATGTACCCGAAAATCAGTGGGATGTAGAATAATTAATAGTTTTTTTTTGCATTGCAATGGGTACAAAGGTTATGTGCATCATTTATTAATTATTTATGCCAGTGTCAATATATATAAAATGAAAAATGAAATTTACCGATAAATTTAAAGATATATTGAAATAATTGGAGACACAATTAAAATTCAGTATATATATTAGTAACACTTACAAGTTGTTCTCGAAGAGGAACTGAATTGTTTGTATCTTGTTCAGCCATCGTTTCACTTGCTTGCGACTGATTATTTCAGGTTATGTTGCTTATCTATTATCCAGCGAATACAGTTTCATAAATTATGCAACAATCGAAAGGAGAAACTGATTAATCACATATTAATTCTCAGCATAATAAATTAATATTAGGATTATTAGGATTATCACCGGCTGCCATCACGAGAATCAAGAGGATTGTTGGTTAATGCGCATGCACGAAAAGGAATTAATTCTTTTTTTTTGTATTTTTACCAATTTTGAGCATTTTCATAATCCAAATGAATTTTTCAGTATGAAATGAATTTAATCTAAGATTCTTAGTCCAAAGTTTGTAAGCCGCAATTAAGAATAACCTTTTTATATTATCTTCAATCATGAATCAGCGAAAACGATTTGTTTTGAAAGTGTTTGAAATTCGACGCCAATTCAGTCCAAAAGAATAAGCTAGTCATATTTATCCTACATTTTTTCAAAATAATGTTTATTTTGTGGTCTAAGGATAAGAAAAGGGTTGAGTTTTGAACATTTTAATAGTCTTCTTTATTAATTGTCAATAATTGAAGTTTAAATAACGCAGACCATTCAAACAAGAATTGCAATTTAAATATCTGGTTAGTTGTTATGTTGACTTCGATCCCCATAGGCCCGTCAAACTGATTCAAACATGTTTCGACAATGCAAACCATTTTTTTAAAAATACAATTAAGTTTAAAGTTATTAAAGGACGAACAGACAGGGCTTGAACAAAATATTTAATTATACTTCGAAGAATCGTAATTTTATTAATTATGCTATTATTTTTCACTTCAAGGAAGATTGATGTCTACGGAAAAATTTAAAACGTATACAAGTGGTTTATTTCAGCAAATTTTAATTTTAACTTAACTTTTTTCATACTGCGTCATAAATTTTTGATTAAATTAAAATAAGTTGTTATTCATTATCCTTTTCTTAAAAAGTTCTAGTAACGAGATCTCGCATACACTGTTGTCGAAAACCTGATTGGTTACGACACTGCGTGAATACGACTTTTAATAGCTGTTTTCAGATTGTTTATTTATTATTCAAGATTACAAATTTTCTGGATCATACATTTTGTGATTGATAAAAGAGAAAATTTAAAATAATTTAGGGTTTATTTTAAAACATTAATTTAAAATTTTGAAGATTTCAAAATATGCTGAAAATGAATCTGGCAGATTTTAAGACAAATATTTAAATTTTGCAGGATTACAATTTTTTTATAAAAACTGAAATATTTTAAAAGATATTCAGAAGATTTAAAATTTTTGAAAAGATTAAAAAATAATTGAAATCTTGAGCAGATCGTGCAACATTTTTCATTTTTGCAAGATTAAAAAATTTTAGAAAAAATTTGAGTAAATTTAACAGATATTTGGAGGTTTTTAAATTATTTAAAGATATTTTTCAACTTGGAAAGATTATTTCAAAATATCTAAAACATAAAGTATGTTCGTAGAGAATTCGTCTCTTTTGGTATAAATGTAATATTTTTTGTTAGAAATGCAAGAGGTTGAAAATTAATCTTTTTTGGTTGAGAATTTAACTATTCTGTTGAAAATTCGTCTTTTTTTTGATGAATTGAACTGATTTTTGGTTTAAAATAAAAATCTGTTTTGTTTGATATATTAATGATGCATCACATTTTTCGTTGAGAATTCATCTATTTGGTTGGAAATTAACTTTTTGTTGAAATTTTTATTAGACATATCTGAAATCTTCAAAAATCTTTTTGAATTTTCTCCAGAATGCATGCCCTGCAAATAAAAAAGGCCAATTGTATTTAAATGGAAATATTGAAATGAGCATTTGCAATTAAATGCAATTGGTAGAACTATCATTGAATGTATCTCAATGGATTTGAATTGACGCAATGTATTTAAATCGTAAAGATGCAATTGGTGGCATTTCATCATTACGGAAGATTGTCAATTTAATTGAATTTTCAGTTTTAAAATGAATGTAATAAAATAAATAGAATTTAATTGTAATAAAATCTTCACTCATTGCACTGTTTTTAATATACTTAAGTAACTCTCAGAAGTTGAAAAATTATTGAAAATTTATTACATTTCATTCTCTTAATTAGACCAAATTTTTCAAAAAAAAAAAAAAAATTTCTGTTAATTTTGAATTTAGTAGAAATTATACTATTCCATGCATATAATTTCAAAATATATTTTTTTATTTCAACTATTTTCCAATTTAAATATTTTACTTTATTCATTAAATATTGAATCAGTTTTAATCAGTACTTTAAGACAACAAAATTCGATAAATATTATTTGTATTATATTGTTAATTTATGTCCAAAGTCACTTTTTATTCTCATTAAACAATCAATATTTACTGAACTTTAGGCCAAAGGTACAAATTATATAACAACTTTTATTTCTTATTATCAATTAACCACTTCAATCTCTTCAATAATACTATTTATCAACGTATTATTTTATTATTCAATGAATTACAATTTTATTGCAAAACTCAAATTATAAACAATTCAGGTCTATAAATTTATGTGCGATTCAATGCAATTAGATGCATCGCATGACCAATCTCCAATTTACATTAACCTCTATTGGATAATATAAAACCATTTACAAAATTCTTTTTGAATTGAAAGTCGTCAACTAAATCCAAAAGAGGGTTCATTGGCTTGCGAAACATTTCAGTGCAATAGACCGCACACTGGTTCTATTGCATATCTACAATTCACTGCAGTTGCAGACATTCAATTCAATTCACTGACAAATTTTTCAATTGCGATTTAACAATTGCATATTATATGCAATTCACCATATTTGACTTGAATTGCATTTCTCCAAAATTGTCGATTGACGATTTTATTTTTGAATTGCAGTCAATCGATTTTAAATGCATCTGTTTTTGCAGGGTGTTAGGAAAATTATAAACCTTAAAAACAAATAAACCCAAGAAATATATAGTTATTCGAAGTTTTCGGTTTGTAATAAAAATTACCCCCCCCCCCACCCCGTAAATCCCCGTAAAAAATGAAACCATTTCTTTTTAAAAGCAATATAAAGTAGAATAAAACTTCTTTTCTAATACCTGTTGTTTGACCTTAAAATACCGCAATATCTAAAAGTTTGTGTTTTTACAATTTTGCCTACAAGAATTTGTAAATCTCAACAACGTAACTCGATGGTTCTCTGGCAAAGCAGCACATATTTTTGACATTCAGAATTAAAAAAATGATTTTGATGCTAATTGATTAGCATCAAAATTCCGTATTATAATGTAGCCAGGATCTGTAATGTACATGTATCAGTTAAAACTCCAGGATATTCAATTCTTCTACATCCCTTTCCTTAAGAGATGATACCAGCCAGAATCACCTTTGAAGCTATCACGTTTTTTTAAATATAAGCACAGATTTGAACTTTTCAATGATTTCTTTCAAAAGTTCCATTGTAGCTTTTCTTATTATAGTTTTAACACTGGCTTTTCTCAACTGATATGGAAACATTGAATTACATCGAACCCCATCCAGCAATTTTTGAAATGCTGCCAATTAAAACAGGCTCTTCCACTGAAGTAATTATGTCTCTCGCAGTGTCCAAGATGAAAGGTTTTTGCACTTTTATCAGTGCAATATCGATAATTGGAATATTATGATTGTTTATATAAAAACTATCGTGGATAATTATTCGCCTCACTTGGTGAAGAGGATCACCATAAGTATGAAACAGCGTTCCAGCTCTGATGGAATATTGATTTTTGGTACCGGATGCTACACAAACTGCTCCTGTGAGTACATAATTTTCAAAAATTATGAGATCAGCATATTTGTGTTTGGAGTTTAATTGTACGCTAACCAGACTGTTTTTAACTTCTCGAACTTGTACCTGATGACCTTCAACTACTCGAGTTGTTGGTGATACTAAAAAATAAATATGTTTTTTAAAAATTGTAGGGTCGAAACCCTTACACGTTCGGTAGGTACTGTCCATCCGTCCGTCGCGTCGTCTTTGAGACTTATTGTTTGGTTGTGCACCCCCCCCCCTCTCGATATTCAAGAAAGCAAATTTAAAATTTGAAAATTTTTATATCAGGTACATAAAGTACTTAAGGTCTCTTAATTTTCTTGATAAATTTGAACCCCCTAATTATCAGACCTTATTTTTAGTATCTGGATCATGGGCTATAGTGGTTGTATAGTAATGTCAGGATTGTGCGATACTCGATGGATTGAAAGAAATTACGGAGTTAAAAAATTTCAAAAATTTGGTTCATGTGTAATTCTTGATCCTAAAGAGGCCGTGCATAAATTACGTGAAGATTTTTTTCTGCAATTCTGAACTACGTGCCGACTAAATGTTTTCCTGAATTTATGTATGAGTCATTTGAGCCGCTGATAATAAAAAGTGGAAATATCTCGTAGGTGAGTAAAACGCAGCTAAAGTAAAATGCTTAAAAAATTGGATATAATTTCACGTATGTAAAAAGCAGTAACAGAACATTGGCAGTAAAAAGTAGACAGCGGTACTTGGGCCATAAGAAACAGGAATAGAAAAACTCGGCAGTAAAAAGTGGACACGCGCGTGTATCGTTGTCTACTTTTTACTGCCAATGTTCTATTATTGCTTTTTACAGACGTGAAATTATATCTAATTTTTTTTATGCACTTTTCTATAGCTGCGTTTTACTCACCTACGAGATATTTCCGAGAAGTTCGGTCAAATCTTACTCTTTCTTATGAATTAACAAAGTAGTTCAACTTTCAAACAAGTAGTTGCGAATTTTTAACCAAAAAAGTTAAATTCACAATGAAAAATGAAATAGATAATATTTTATTTAAGGAAAGATTTTCATTTAAAATGAAAGACAGTTGAATTGAACCAAAAAAAAGATGAATGTTCAACAAAATACTTGAATCCTCAACAAAGAAAAATTTTTCAGCTAATAAAGAAAGAAAATTTTATCAAAAATGTAGAACTTTGAAGTCAAAAAGATGAGTTCAATACAAAACAGTTGAATTTTCAATTTAATGCTGAAATTTTTAGCAAAAAGAAAAAGAATTTTTAACCAAGAATATTGTTGTTTTCAAATGAGAAGCAAAAGAGTTTTTTTACACTGCTTGTTAATCTCATCGTAGTATTTAATTTTTTTCATGTCCTTCCGCTCAAAATTTTTAATTGAGCTTTTTAGTAGAGGTTCTTTTGCTATCCTGGTCTAAGAATATTCATGTGCGAATGTGTTTTATGTTTTCAAATGAGAAGCAAAACAGTTTTTCTACGCTTTTTGTTAACCTCTTCGTAGTATTTAATTTTTTTCAGGCCTTTCCGTTCAAAATTTGGGAAGGACCTTTTCACTAGAGCTTTAGAAGTAATTCTAGGCTGAGAATATTCATGTGGGAATGTGGTCTATGTTTTCAAATGAGAAGCAAAAGAGTTTTTCTATGCTGTTTGTTAACCTCTTTGTAGTATTTAATTTTGTTCAGTTCCTTTCGCTCAAAATTTTAGAAGGAGCTTTTTATTATAGCTTTAGTAGAAATTCTTGGTTGCGAATATTCATGTAAGATTGTGATCTAAGCTTTTAGTTGGGAAGCATAAAACAATTCGCTATGCTGCAACGTAACCTCTTTGATTTGATAATTTTAAATTTTATTTTTGCTACGTTTTTGACTTTATAAATCTAATTTTTGTATTTTTATACACTAATTGGGTTGCATAATCAAATTATTATATAAAAACGAAGAATTCGAACAAAAAATATATCTTGTTCGTTATTCGAACGAAACTTCAACCAAATTATTTTTTCTTTATACCTCGGTCGAAAGTACGCAACTTTTGCACCTATTTTAGGGAAGAAAGTTAAAGATTTGTGCATCGTTAATGCCGCACATACGCCCTCTGTAACAGCGGGAGCAAACATTTTTTTGATTTGCTCCGATACGTGAAGCTGCTCTTATTACCCCGACTGTCATCAATCATTTGTTAATAAGTGTGTTTTGTTTACGCGGCTCATTTATAATTTATAGTATTGAGATATCGTTTGAAAGTGACGTGTCTAAAATTTATTATTGAATTTAAAAAAAATTTGTTTGTTTAATGTAATTTGTTTTTTTTATGCATCATTTTTTTCGATACAATACATTTTAATTTAATATTTTTCCTTCGTACTTTCGACCGGCTATAAAGAAAAATAGTATACACTACACGGGCAGAAGTTTGAGAGCTATTTAGTATAAAAGTCGACAAATATAGGCTGTTTTGAATTAGCGGTATACTTAATACTTATCGCTGATTCAGATTTAGAGAGCAATAATTGAAGCACTGAATATATCTTAGAACGTTATCAAAGATTCTTTTATCAATATATTTAATACATGTATTTACTTATAATTCATTAACCTCACGATGACTGTGACCATTCGGATTACTGGGTCAACCTTAATAATCTTTATAGTAAAACTATAACATTTCAATATTTTAGATAATTCACTTGAATATTTTATGAAACCCTTTCTTCCTCTTATATTCTACAAATAAAGTTGTTACTTGTTAGCAGATTATTTTCCGTTAAGAATAAGAATGATTAAGAAACTTAAATGATTTTTGCAAAAGGAATTTTCTATTTTTTTTATACAGCCATATAAGTCCGGACACTTGAGTCTGAGACACCCTGTATAAGTCCTTCATGTAGTGTAAACAATATAGTAGTAGCAACGGCCATACCACGCTGGAAACACCAGTTCCCGTTAGATCACTGAAGTTAAGCAGTGTTGGGCGCGGTTAGTACTTAGATGGGTGACCGTCTGATACTACTGCGTTGCTGTTGGCGGTCGTGGGTGTGGTGAGCCCACACTTGTAGTTATTTACTACAAGAAACTATCCACCTAGAAACACTACCCGAATCGGGTAGTGTCACGCTTACCCCTAGAGGCTCGCCTTGGCGTATTTCTCTAACCCAAATTCAATTCCAATCTCTTGAGTATATTTTTCGACAATCCCTATAGCTAGGTGTAGGTGATCTTTATTTTTAGCATAGATCTTAAGATCATGCATGTAAAATACATGAGTGACCTTATGCTTTCGATTTCCAGATTTGCCGCAGAAGTACCCTTCGGAATGGCGAAGTGCGAGAGATAGTGGCAATAATGTGAGGCAAAAGAGGAGAGGGCTCATGGTGTCGCCCTGCAAGACACCTCTCTGAAAGGTGACGGTGATAGTTGTCACACGATGTTTTCCAGATGAGATAGTAAATCTGCTTTTCAAAAGCGGCATCAATCTCTCTATGCACCTCAAGATGTGCGGATAAACCCTTAAGCTTTCCAACAGACAGATGATAAGTCTATGGGAGGTTGAATCGAAAGCTTTCCTGTAATCAATCCAGGCCATCGATAAAGAGCGCTTGTAGGATGCTGCGTCTTGGCAGACACATCTACCGATGAGCAAGTTCTCCCGACATCCTACTACGCCTTTCTTTGAGCCGCGCTGTTCGTACATTTCCCGCCACACAGGTCCGATTGTCGGAACAATCCTATCATCTAGGATAGCTGTGAAGATCTTATACAGTGTGTTCAGGCAAGTGATTGGCCTGTAATTCTTCGGGTCAGCTAAGTTGCCCATCTTTCGAAGGAGTACTGTGCGCCCCTCCACCAAACACTCCGAAAAAGGCTCTTCCGACTTTAGATATGAGGTGCAAATACGAGCCAGATGCTGGTGGGTTGAAGGAAACTTCTTCCACCAGAAGGTCTTGATACCATCTGGTCCCGGAGTAGGCATTCTTCCTCAGGTGTTATGAGGGCACTGCACAGCTTCATGAAGCTATTTATGTTCTTTGAGACTTCTTTAAGTGGATGCTGAACTTTGTAGAATTCTCTGCAAAATGCTTCGACCTCCTCTGATTTGGGCAGATGGTCGACAGTAACTGGAGGATCTTGGAAGAGTCGAGATGGGTCAGAGAAAAACTGTTGGTTTTCTCTGATTCACCTCTCCCTCCGCTCTATACTTCTCCTAGCGTCAGATAGTATCCGTGTTCTGTCAATAATATGCTGCCTGATACGCGTAACGCGTACTACCTTGCCCAGCCTATCTTTGTGCTGAGTTGATGCATTCGTCTTTTGGTCTTATGATCAACCGTTGGTTTTGTTTTACGTTTTGCATCTGCCAAAGCTCTCGCTGCATTATACACACTACAATTGATAGTCCAGAAGTCGGATTCTTTGGAAAAATCTCCACGAAGCTCTTCATCCAGTTCAGCCAGATCTTTGGGCTTGAGAGAAACCTGAATGTTGATGTTTCTCCAGGTCCTGAAGCATCGCTCTTCTCCTATTGGATGCCTGCTCGCGGTTGGTCTCAGTGTCGCCTCTCATTCTCTGTTGCCGGCTTGTTCTGGCTGCGGTAGAGGGCTTACATAGCCCCTTTTCCGGAATTATTCCGCATGGTTTCGCAGACGTTGACGCGAAAAGTGCGAGAGCTCTGGGTGTTTCTCGCACTACAGAGCGTGCAGTCGTGCCATGTAACCTTCTCGTTCATATATACTACAAATATGTTTGGTGTTATCATTGTTGTTTCTACGAGTAGCTAGGGAAAGGGTTCGTCCATCCTTGTAGAGCCCCGCATGCAAGGATAAGGCTGCATACTCTGAGAGGTCGCCATTCAGCTTTCGGCACGGTTGTTACGCTTCCGCTTAGGGGTTATTCCTTTGGGACCATCCCTGGATAATTGTCCGCGACTGCTTATTAATTATTGTAACCATATTCAGAAGAAACCCTTGGTACAGGGACTTATATGTCCGGACTTATATAGTTGTGTAAAAATAAAAAATAAATTAATCGAAAATTTGTTTTCCAAAAATCAGTTGAAGTTTTAGTTTTTGATTTATAAAATATTTAGACTGGACCAATCAGGAGTGCGGTATAAACAGACGTGCGTGCTTGAGCGGGAGTACAACGCAGTGTTATTGAAGGGAGCGCCGAGGTGTGGTTAGCGACGGGAGAACAGCGGTCACTACACTACGTTGGCGTTGGACTCACGCACACCCGACTGTTTATACCGCGCTTCTAATTGGTCCACCTTAAATATTTTATAACTCAAAAATTGAAACTTCAAATGATTTTTGGAAAAGGAATTTTCTATTTTTTTTATACAGCCATATAAGTCCGGACACTTGAGTCTGAGACACCCTGTATAAGTCCTTCATGTAGTGTAAACAATTATTTTGTGAAAAATGTCTGTTTTCTCAAAATTTGAGTGAAAATATATACACAAACAAAAGAAAATTAAAAATCAGTGCTGGTACCGCACATGAAATAAATAAATGTTTATATTGTTATGAAGAAATAAATAAATGAAAGTCGATTTTTCAGAAATTTAAAAATGCTTAAACACTTTGATTCTACAGTTTTCACGTGAAATGTAAGAGAACCCTGCATTTATAATGCTGATCATTAACTTATTTATCTCTTAATTTAGAAATATTAGGCTTTATTCTACTAAAAAGTGGTCCTTGTAAAATAATAAGTTAACATAAAACTATTCAAGTTATACGAATTGTTACTAGTTTTTATAAGTACTATCTTTATTTAAAAATAGTTAGAATAAAAAAATATAATATAATAAATATAATTAGAAAAATAAAATAATTATAATTGTTTCTATATAAAATGTATTATTTGTGTATCTTAAATTTTTTTAAAAGTTTGCAAGCATAGAGGGCATTTAAATATTTTATTGTGAAATTTTTATTTTTCAATTATTCAAAAGAGTAAACAATTTTAAACAGTGCTCATTAGACGTGAAATGTCATGAAATTTCCGTTTTTTTAAGTTATATATTCTGACGGGAAACGATTCTGTGACATGAGCATGCACATTTTGTACAGCCTGTCCGATTATAATCGTTTAAAGACGACTTACTTTTTTGATAGCGCGCATGCTACACGGAAAAAATTTATCCGTAAAAAAGTCACGAACTAGTAGCTAGGTCTCGGATATGAGAAAAATTCATCGGATATTTATGTATTTTCGTAAATAACCTACGAACTTTGAGAAAGATTGACGAACTCGGTGTGAAAATTCTAAAACGGTTCATCACTTTTTTTTACGTGAATAATTACAAAAATATTACGAGTGATTGGGAAAAGATTCTCAGAGCACTCACGAGCTTGCCCGACAAATCTGGGAACTCGATACTAAGTCTCCCTGTACGTATGTGTGCCTCGAGCTCGTCGGATGAGTGGCTAGAAGTTTTATAATACCTATTTTGTTTGGCCTCGATGGCTGCGCGTGTTTACGCACTCCTGGTTTATGTTTAGAAACTGGTGAGTCAGCAGTGTTTGAGGTTCGAATCTTCTGAGTTGCGAATTTATAAATTAATATAAAATTAAATCGCACAAATAAAATTTTTCCTCTTTTTATTTCAGTCTGAAATTTTCAGGAACTGTTCGTAGGAAATTCGAACTGTTCGTAAGAAACTTCGAAATTGATCCATATATTTCTCATAGAAATGAGGATTTAATGTTTCATTTTTTTATCTCGTATCCGAGACCTAGCTACAAGTTCGTGACTTCTTCACGGATAAATTTGTTCCGTGTAGTTTTACCCACGTTGAATTCCTTTATTTTTAAAGATATAACAATTTGTTTCTGTTACCAAGCGCAGGCTAAAAAATGCGGTAATCCATATAAATAATTCTACGAACAAGATGTAGCTATGTACGACATAGTAAGACGATACGATATTATTACTTATTTCTGACCGCCTTAATCAATTATTATATACACTGACTTCTGACAATTTGTTCGTCGGTTCTTCATTCTATATAATTATTCTCTCGGAAGATTTTGCAAAAGCATTTTCCTGATGACTTCTTATGTTTTTCTTTAGTTCGTAGTTACGTAAAATAATAAAAATGAAATACATAAGGTATTCATTAAAATAAAAATGCTCTCTGTAGAGTTATAATATGCTTATAATAATTAGAGGAAAAAAAGTAATTTACTTAATGTGTAAGTTTTGTATGTCTTTAATTGTCTCGAACTCTTTAACGTTTGAAGAAAATTGTATCGATTTGCAAAAATGCAATATAATAAGTAATAACTGCAATGTGATAAGACTTTGACGACACGTTTACAGTTTAAATGGCCGTGGTCACTATAAAAGAATTACAATATCTCGGCATTTTAAAATTGTTGACTAGTTGACTAGAAAACAAAGCAAGTAAATAGTTCAAGTGAAAATATGTCGAAGCTAGGAGCTTTGTTTTGCTCTTTTGTAATTTTGTCGATTTTTGTACTGTCTGATGAGGCCAAGGATTATTGCAGCATTTGTCGAGATCATACTATGTGCAAAAAGCATGTAAGTATTAAGTTAAGGTTTATTTAAAAAGTCTGCCCGCCGCGCGGGCACATTCTCATCACGCGCTGCGCGTGAGACTCTTTTTGCTCGCAAGTTTGAGCGCGTCTGTTGGATCACGCGCTTCGCGCTCGATAATGTATTTACCTCGCGCTGCTTGCTTAGTCTTTGTACTTTCTCCATATTTGTGCACAGACCTTTTAAAATTAAAGGTCAAATCATAGACAACTGTCATTTGGTGATTGTGAATTCTCTTTTGTTAAAACTCCATCGGCTTTAACGAACACATTCTCATCATGTATTTCCCCAGCGGACACGTTCTGTAAATGTTACATAACAAAAAGGGAACATTTATACATAACATTGTTACAATCGTGTGCCATAACAATTACAGAACATAAAGGTCACACTGTTCTGTAACGCTATTACTGTAAGGATACGTAACAGTTCTGGAATTCTGTTATGTAACTAATATAGAACAGAGTGATAGAACTGTTATGTCACTAGAATGTCACAGGTGTTCCAAGAACGGAACATAAAGGTCACATTGTTCTGTAACGCTGCTACTGTAAGGATATGTAACAGTTCTAGAATTTTGTGATGTAACTAATATAGAACAGAGTGATGGAGCTGTTATGTCACTAGAATGTCACACGTGTTCCAAGAACGGAACACATTGTTCTGTAACGCTATTACTGTAAGGATATGTAACAGTTCTAGAATTCTGTGATTTAACTAATATAGAACAGAGTGATGGAACTGTTATGTCACTAGAATGTCACGCGTGTTCCAAGAAGGGAACATAAAGGTCACATTGTTCTGTAACGCTGTTACTGTAAGGATATGTAACAGTTCTAGAATTCTGTGATGTAACTAATATAGAACAGAGTGATAGAACTGTTACGTCATTAGAATGTCACACATGTTACGGAAATGGAACATAAAGGGCATACTGTTCTGTAACGATCTTAGATCAGAGTTGTGCCGACGGTCGGGCGCAGTCAGTTACTTGAACTGGATAAGAATACTCCGACAATAGGGGACAATGTCTAAAATAAAAAAAGAATAAATATATTCCTGAGGTTACCCTGGCTTTTTCAGCGAAAAAGCATGGCCGAGATTTTGTCATGAACGTTCAAGCGGTTCGATAGCGCAATTGGCTAAGGCATCGGCTAGGTACATTCGAGTTAGGTAGTTTAGGTAGGGTTTTGAATCCCCAGCGAGTGCGATTTTTCAACGGGTTTAAGCATGTGATAATATGTATAGAGGACCGTGCGTGAAATTGTGTTATTTAAAATATAAACTAAGTGCAGAAATAATACAAAAAACATTTTTTTTGTTACATATCCTTGTAACACTGTTATGGAATTGTTACAGAACGATCACAGAACACATTTACAGCGTAACACTGTTATATATGTGTTACGGCATTATTACAGAACAATGTTGCTCTGTAACCCTGTTCCTAAATTGTTCTAAAAATCCTTTTTGAAATATAACGTTGTCCCAGAATTGTTAAAGAACGATTACAAAACAAATTTACATCGTAACACTCTTACATATGTGTTACGGCACTATTACAGAACAATGTTCCTTTGTAACCCTCTTCCTAAATTGTTCTAAAAATACTTTTTGAAATATAACGCTGATTCAGAATTGTTACAGAACAAATTTACATCGTAACACTGTTACATATGTGTTACGGCATTATTACAGAACAATGTTCCTCTGCAACCCTGTTCCTAAATGGTTCTAAATATATTTTTTTTACATATAACGCTGTTCCAGAATTGTTACAGATCTCTGACAGAACATGGTTCTGTAGCAGCGTTATAGAACTGCTACCTCCATTTGGGGACGACATTACTCGGACCATGGTCTAAGTATGTTCTTAACCTGTTACAGAACCTGTTCTTTTCCGTTTTAGAACTGTTACATCACAGTTATATAACAGTGTCCGCTGGGTCGTGCTTCGCACTCGATTTAGTCCAAAATGCGAACTTTTCTACACTGAGTTCAACTCTATTACATCAATTGTATATTATATTTATTTCTGTACCTCGGCCTGAGACTGCTTATTCAATATTGAAAAATAAAGTACAAATTTTATTTTTCATGATTAATATTTGTACTTTATTTTGTAATAATTTGTATTCTCAGCTACCCTAAAAATGTAGCATTTCAATAAATTTATATTATTACAATTCATAATATGCATTGATATTGGAACAAATGTATTTTTATTGTCTTCTTTTTATGATTTGAAAAAGTGCGCATCCAATACAAAAACAATTTTGTTAATTAACATTTTATTGCATCTTGTGTCGTTTTTACAAAAATTAAATGAATTTATTTTAAATGTTACTTTTTACGATTTGAACAAAAAATATTATTATTCTGAAGAAGGTTTCTTCTCTCGATCTCTCTAGTACCTTAATGGGAAAGCACCTGACCGGAAATCGGAAGTTCAGTGGTTCGACTCCCAGCGGAGCGAAAGGAGAATATCTTTTTTCAGAAAAAATTAATTAAAATAATTTTTAATTTATAGCTCCATCTAGTCTGAAGAAGACGTAAAAAATTTCTGTTATTCTCTAATGATAATACAGATTCCTTAAAAAATACCCATCCTACCAAAACATAATTCATCAAAAATTTGTAGATCTTTTTTGGATCAACAACTTTTGTCTATTAATTTTTTTCTTACCTTGTGTTGTTTTTCACAATTTTTAGAAGTTTTTAAATGATTCTTTTTACGAATAATAAAAACTACGCATTCTATCAAAATGTGATTAATAAAAAATGTGTAGGTCAGATCTTTTTTGGGTGCACAATTTTTGTCTATTCATATTTTTTCGTACCTTGTGTCGTTTGTCCAAAATTTTTTATTTTTAATGTTGTTTTTATGAATGAAACAAAAACTACAAGTTCCATAAAAAAATGATTCATAACAAATTTATAGATCTTTTTTGGGTCAACAACTTTTGTCTATCAATTTTTTTTCGTACCTTGCGTAGTTTTTCCAAAAATTTAATTTAATTTATTTTTAATGTTGTTTTTTATGAATGAAACAAAAACTATGCGTTCTATCAAAAAGTGATTTAACAAATTTGTAGATCTTTTTTGAGTGCACAAGTTTTGTGATTTAATCATTTTTCGTATCTTGCATAGTTTGACCGAAAAATGAAATTTTTTATTTTTCATTATTTTTTGTGCGACAAAATTTGAATTTTCGATTTTTCAAGAAACTTAAAAAAGTTATGATAATCTTTCAGGGTTTTCAAAAATAAACGTTTTTCTTTTCCTGACTTTTTTTATATCGTGCGTTGTTCGGCTTAAAATTTTCATGTTCATGCTATAACTCTGATAATTTTCTTTTTATCGAAAAAAGTCGTGAAGACACAGTAAAAATGATACTTAAGATTGTTACACCTTAAAATTGTTGGCATTAAATTCAGCGCATTTTGTCAGTATTTAAACAAAATTTAACTGATTTTAAGTATAATTGAGGCGCCGGATGCAAAAAAGAGATATGTATAAAATTATTTTGCTGGAGTGGGTAGGGGGCCATTCATTAATTACGTAAGGGCGATTTTGACCATTTTTGACTCACCTTCCCCGCCCACGTAAGGATACATAAGATTTCTTGCCCCCCCCCCTTCTTACGTAATATTTAACTTAGAATTTTTCTAAATAGCGTTGAATAGTTAGTTACATATCATTAGAAAAACTAAAACACGTTGTTACACAAACATTCGCCGCGTTTAACAAAGGCGAATCAAAACAACACCGGCGCGCGCTAGATCAGTTTACTAATGTCACGACCTGACTTGAGCGCATTCTGTGAATTTATTTGAAACTAAATTCCTTAATGGATTATTTTGCGCGGTCTTAATTAAATCTTCTAATCGGCGTCTTATGAAAATAAGAAATCGGTGAATTTACGAGAATAAAATTATCTCAGCCACCCGTGTGGAAAAATTTCGTGGCAGTTTTAAGTAGAGAGATCGTCTGGCTAGTCCGAATCTAGACCGTCTACTTAGGACGGTCTGACAGGGTGTTGGCCTTGGCCCTCTCAGACGGACTCGATTGCAAAATTTTCAAATTGTCGTCGAAACGGTCTGGCTTGGCCCCTCTCAGACGGTCTGGATTGAAAATATCTAGTTCGTGGCGGTCTTCAGTGGAGAGATCGGCTGGCTAGTCCGAATCTAGACCGTCTACTTAAGATGGTCTGACAGGGTGTTGGCCTTGACCCTCTCAGACGGACTCGATTGAAAAATTTTCAAAGTGTCGTCGAAACGGTCTGGCTTGGCCCCACTCAGACGATCTGGATTGGAAATATCTAAGTGCTATCGTGACGGTCTGGTGTGATCCTCAGCAGACGGACATGATTGGGAAAACTGCGAAGTAAAGTGTGCAGGATCATTTTCTGTTGACGTCATTGACAACGTATCTAGTTTTGTATACACATTGATTTTCGGTAATTGTCGATTAATATAATATACAGTTATCAGATAAGGTAAATTGATTTTTTGTCAAATTGCAACCTAACCTACAAAAGACCAGAGAGGCAGATATATATGGGGCATAATTTCTGAAGTGTACCCACCTCGAAAACGAAAGTTGTCTGATCAGGCTAAAAATTGGCCCAATTGTAGTCCTACTAGATAGTACTCCTCACACCAAAATTTAATTTATTTTGATAATTATTTATCAAAGTGGAGGGGGTACAATTTTTGGGTTTTTTGAGCAAAGCCGTACTTTCAAACGTTTGTAACTTTTGTCCTATTGCCTTAAACAAAATTTCACTTAAAATGTTTTCGATAGAATTTTTCATAAAATTTCTGGTGGTAATAACGATTTTTGAAAAAATCAAAATTTGACCCAAATTTTTGAAAATCAAAAATAAATTTGACTTTTTTTTCAAAGTAAAGCATGACAAGTGCATACATTAATGGTCAGAAAGTACATACTATTCATGAAGTTTTTCTGTGGTGCCACCTGGATATAAGATAGTGGAAGTGCCATCTCATGTCATTTACTTACTAGTCGACGTGCAGACCATAGATCATATACAGCTCCGTATAGTTGATCAAGACGGACATTTGGTTAATCTTCGTGGAGAAGTTATAACATTTAGACTACACATCAAGTCTCTCTGATAATAATAATAATGGTTATCGTTTTCAACAAGAAGATTGGCTTTGGTTATAATAAACCAGCACAATGCCACAAGCTAATCAATCAACAAAGGGCAGTCAAAGGGTTAACACCTCAGAGCGCCCTCTTCCTAAAAAAGGTCTAGATCTGAAGCTCAAAAAAAGAAGAAGAGAATGAAGATATTCAAGATTTTTTACACCTGCATCTGTGAATTTATTTATCAACGTTTGATTAATTGTCATGGAGGGGAAAATTTTGAATATTGAAGCACCAATCATCTTTGATGAGTCGATTGCACACTGTGAAATTCATGCACATCAGCCTTATGCCTCATCAACCCTCAACAACAGTGACGAATTTCGGATTGCTATTCAAAATCAGGACCATTGTTTCCTGCCGAGCAAAAGTTCACTTCATGTACATCGTAAGACCTGTTGGAGCACTAGTGACAAACACAGTTTTAGTTTCTAATGCCATCTGTCATTTGTTTGACGAAGCAAGATACGAAATCAATGCAATAGAAATTGATAGAAATAAAAATGTTGGTCTCACTAGTCTCATGAAAAATTATGTATCTATAAATCCTGGGCAATCACGTTACATACAGAATACAGGTTGGCTTGAGGTAAATAATAATCAATCACTAACCATCGCTACTGGTTACTTTGAGCCTTACCGCTTAACATGATATTTGGGTTTGCTGAAGATTATCACAAAATCATTGTCAATGCTAAACATGAACTTATTTTGACGAGATCAGAAAATGATGCAAATGCCATCTTGCAAGTAGCTCCCACTGAGCAGTATTAAAATTGAAATTAATAAAGTAGAGTCGTTTTTGCCTAGCGTTAGACTGTCAGATTTACGAAAATTTCAGTTGCTAAAATATATTGAAAAAGATCCACCTATTCCAATAAGTTTTCAAACTTGGGAACTGTATGAATATCCTCTACTTCCAACTACTGCAAACCGCGTTTGGACTGTAAAAACGTCAACACAATTGGAACCGAAAACCGAACATTTACTTTTGTGCCAGGAACATATTTAGTGAATGAGATGTGTTTCTTTCTGTTGACAGGTAATAATTTAACCTCGCCCTCAAACTGTTTAGCTAATGCTTTGATGAAAAAATAGAAATCATATCCCGACAAATTGTGGAAAACTACAGAGACAGTGTGTGAGTCTTTGTAATTCACATTAGAGCCCTGATGACTTGCACCATGAAACTTGCCCGTAAAGTGGCAATGGTCGTGATTTCTTATGTCATCTTGCTCAAATGGATTTTCGCAGATGTGGCAGTTTTTAGCAGACCTAAACTCTGCTTTTTGCTCTGGAGTCAGTTTCTCCATTGGTAGAATGCACGTCAATTGAGAATCAATATTTTGCGCAATTTCTTCTAATTAATTTACGAACTACTGTATACAATCTTTTCCGCGATACATTTTTAATTTTGAACGAGAGTCGAGCGATACGGCCCTATATTCAAAGGATTTTTAGCAACTTCCATTAATAGACACTCTATGTCAGAATAAACAGAGAATGGAATTTTTTCTTTGTACCTGTAATTTCGGAATTTCAAAAATCTTTCTTTTTCACTGGGTAATATCATTCTACATTGATTCGCATTTTTACAATCCAAACTGTGATTCTGTAAGGTTTTTTCCAATTTGAAGTGGCATAGGCACCTGTCACACAAAAATGTACGATGACTATCCTTTGTAAACTGAGATTTTACTAATCGGGATAAGTTTTTAATTAAAGCGAAGTGATATATTGCATTACTTTCATTTAATTCGTTTTCATTGAAACAGTCAGAGATAAGATTTCTGTTTTCGATCATCAAAAGGTGTATTGTGAGACGTCTAGACTTTTCTTTGCTTATAGATACAGTGGTACAATTTCACCTTTGTTATATTTTTTATCATCTTCTACGCCGTAAACATTTATACACAACTCGTTCATTTTTTAAAATTTTGGAATATCTTCAAGAGTTATAGGAAACGAGATTCCATCATATTTTAATAGTGTGTCAAAATGCGGGTAGGAATTGACTCGATTTCTGTTAATGTCAGCAGGGCAAAGAGCTGCCATTATCGACCACAGAAAACAATAAACATGATTATTCTGAACATTTATAACAGCTTTTTTATCCTTTAAGTATTTTGGTGAATCAATGAATGTCGATATACCTGAATGTATCGGCAAATATTTATTAAAATTTACTATGAGGTTTATAATTTCACTTAATGCCCATCCCGAATCCGTTTCCTAAAATTCTTCTACTTATACTAAAATTTGATCTAACACATTTTCATCGTATCATGCACTGATGTCAGTTTATGGGAGGATTCTATTATTTTCAGTGTTGATATAATTCAACCCTTGTGTTGCAACCCAAAAAAACTCACAGCATCTGCCACCCGGGTACCTGGGTACCCCGCCCACGAAATTGTTGTTAAAAGTCCATTGTAACTTGAAATAACTATGTGTATTCAATCAATATTTAATTATTCATATTCTAGGAAGGTATTCCTAGTATTCCTACCTAGAACGCAATCATAAAATGGCATGTTTTCTACCCTCCATAAACGAACGAAAAAGTACGCGTTATGAGCGGTGTCTGGCGGCGCGTTGGATAACACAGGCCGACAAAAATTGTCAAAAATATTTTACCAGGAACCCGAGTATACTTTTCCGAAAGTTTTTGGCGTGCTGAATCCAAATCCAAGGTCAGGATTTCTCCAGTGGCTCAGGTTTTCTGTCGGGGTACCCGGGCACCCGGGTGGCTCAGCCGTGCTTTATTTTTCAATTGCAAAATATTTCAAGCTAAAAAATTTCTAAAAATATGTGCAATTCAAATTTCGATAGAGAATCGGTTCAATCATGTAGATTCGAGAAGCATTCAGCCTATCTTTATTAGAAAGAAAGTTATTTAACAAAACGTATGCCGATGGGTATCCGGGTACCCGGGTGGCAACACAACTACTGTTTAATCGTTCAGAATGAATTTAAATTTCCCGGCAAAAGAAACGTTCACTTTCAAACCCCCATCTTTTTTTAAAATATTTTTTATTTTCGAACGACCATTGACTTTGTGTCCTTCATAAAATGTTTAAGGTCCTTAGGTCTTAAATTTACTACACATCCGGTTCCTATCCTACTCTTGAACGCTGATTCTAAGTCTTCCCACTGTATTCTATTTGTTTCTCTTTTCGAATTTTCAAAACCTTTTCCCTTTTTCTCATTATTTTTAATTTAGTTTTCAACAATTTCAAAATTCCTATTTTCGATTGAACATGCATTTTTTGACCTACAGACAATTCCAAATACTTTAGCATATTATTTAATATTCTAATATTTTGCGTACCAAATTTGATCCACTTGTTGAGTTCACCTATTTTTCTATTCTCCGTTAACATGGTGTATGCCTGATCCATGATGGAGATCAGTTTTCTGCTCTGTTCAGGCACAATTTTTCCTCCTGTCAGGTACGAGTGTAACAGGGTGAGAGTAATGAGTTCACTTTGTCACCTTTTTAACCGTGAAGGTATTCTTTATTTTGTCTGATAGTTTTTAAGACGTTTTCCCAAATTCTTATAAGTTCCTTACACCACCCCGTTTAGACAGATTTTAGTCCCTAAAATTTAACTCATCCATTTTCAATTCGTAGTGGTACATTTGCAGGCATTTCCGTTATAATCTTATGGGTTCGAGCGCTTGTATAATGCACAGTGGGGCTGGCCTGAACCTGAGTTTTTACGCAAATAAAACATAGCTTCTTAGGGAGGCAGTTTTTGATTTTTTCGAAAACTCCGCATTTGAGCAGGGTAAATAAAATGATTAATCCTATGCTAGTGCATCCTCTATACTGTAACCATTCGTAGGCCTTTTCTTTCCAAGTCTGTATTCTATGATGAGAAACGATCTTGCTTAACAAGTTTGGCGTATCATCTAGGCTAAGTCTCATCTGCTTTAGCACGTTAACATCTAGTTGTCGAGGTAGAGTTATTAGGTGGCTCTTTAGCGTATCTAGCGGATTCTTATCGTAAGGTGTTATATACGTCTTCTTTAATACAATCGTTTTTTCGTAGGTAGAAGTTTTCTCTAAATAAAGTTGTACATTATCTGATATAACTAGACATTCAGAACCCAGAATATAAATGTAAGTATCTACTTCTATCGAGGTTGTAGAGTCTTGGCAAAGAAAATCTAAAATTAGCTTTCTACTGGGCAAAAGTATATAACCTTTCGTAGTTGGTATATAACTCTCACTACGTAGTTTGAAAAGTGAAAAGCTACATTCTACAGAGTCTCGATATTTCTTAGGAATACTAGCGTCGCAGTTATTTGTGTCTATTAGCCTATAGTTGGGTTTATTTCGGTTACAAATTTTATATTCAGCAAGTGATTTACATTTACTGAGTGTTTCGCAATCGGTGGGAATGTAGGAAGTTTTGCTGGTGAATAGATATTCGTGTTCGGGTATAAGGGATATGTGAGTGTATCGTATTAACGAGGAACATCTGAAATTACGTATAGTATGGCATTACTAGTTGGTTGGCATGGATGGTTACAGTTTTATTCTCAAAACCAATTTTGTAGTTGTTAGTTCCTATTGCTTATAAGATAACCGCGGGCCCTTTCCAACTAGGAGAGAGCTTGTTGACAGGTGTTTGGTTGACAAGCTTCACCAGGTCTCCGGGTACATAAATTCCTTGTGATTTCATAATCCTTCCATCTTGCTGTTTCTTGTACTTTTCTTTTTGCAACGTTATTCTCTTTCTGGCTCTGTTAACATATCTTTCATGCCCATCTTTCCACTTTTGAACAAGGTCCGAGTAATTTATTGTAAGTGTAGTGCTCAGCATAGAAGGGATGTTTGGTTCTCTTCCAAAAGTGAGTTGGAAAGGATAATACCCAGTTCCTTTATTTTTCATAGTATTATGAGCCATGGTCACGATTTTTAGTGTGTTATCCCATTCAACTGTATTGTCCTCCATGCATGTTCTTATTAGGTCTTTCAGGGTTGAGTGTGACCTTTCTAGACTTCCGTTGGATTGTGGATGATAGGTGGAAGTCTTGATATGTCGGATTCTAAACAGATTCGGCGACTTTAAGTGGGATCAAAATGATATATTTGGTGAGTTGGTCTTGGATAGAAGGATATAGTTATTTCCCGAACGAGTGGTTGGTAATGGTCCGAAAATGTCCATAGCTATTTTATCGTTGGGGTCAACTGGCTTATCGGGGATAAAAGCTTCACTCTGATTTTTGATCCTAGTTGTTTTTTTGCAACTGGCACACTGGGCATCTTTTTGCAAAGTGAATGACCTCTTCTTCCATGTTTTTCCATTCACCGATTGTTCTTGCTCGTTCGATAGTTTTATTTTCACCATAATGTTGAACCATAACGGATCCGTGCGCTTCCTTGAATACCTGTTTCTTTTCTTTATTTGTCAGGCCTCTCATGGCATTACAGCATGTGTGGAAGCTTAGTGTGGGATATCGGTGGCATAGAAAACTTATTATTCCTTGAACGTTGAGTTTTTCTAATGGTGTAATCATTGGGTCTGAGAACTGGAGACGTACTATTGTCAATTTCTTATCTATGAAGTCTTTGACTGTAAGGTTGAGTAATCTCAACCACAACTGAAACGCTCAGAGCAAAAGCGAACGAAAAAAAAAAACGTACGTAGAAGCGAAGTAAAAACGCGCGAGAGCAAAAACGACCTAAAAATTGGCGAGAGGAAAAGCGAGCCAAGAATGGATGGGGAAGGTTCCCCCACTTTGCTCAACTCGGCCAGCCTTGTGTAAAGCCGAAAATGCACGAGCACGAGCACGAACCCGAAGCTCGGGCCGAGTTCGCCCGACTTCACGGTTCGCTTTCGTTGACTTGTTGGCTATTAGGAGGTTTGGGTTGATTTTTGTTTTCAAAAATTCACACCTAAAGGAAAGACTTCAAATACATGCAATGAAGTCTTGAAATATTTAATGATTATGTTTTTCAGGAACTCTTATGGTATGTTTTAGACGAGTTGATTCCACAGGGAATACATTATAAAACTCTCGAGGTTTATAAAATACAAATATATTGAATATTGTACATGGGATTTTAAAATTAGGTTAATAATGTGTATCACTTTCAAGTGGTTTCATTTTTCATTATTTATGTTTTATTTTTCAATCGATTTTAAATATTGTGAAGTTAAAATGATAAAAAGTAATTATTATTTTTAATTTATTAAATTAATCAACATTTTTACTGTATATGCTTTCTTAATATATAAAAACTTTATAAAACCTTCAATGTCTTAAAATATTTATCTCAACATTACAAAATTTAGTTTTTACAATTTTATTTTAATTGTGAAATAATTGTAATTGGAAATTAATTGTGAATAATTGTAAAATAAGTGTAAAAAAATGTATTTTATAAAGAAATATTTCATGATTTTTAAAGGACAAAACAATTTTAAAGGTAAGTCTTTGTAGTATTTTAATAACTAATGAAAAGTTTTTCAGAATATTTTTCCTTGATTCTGCCCTGATAGGGTCAAGCATGGTATAAAAAACCGTGGTGACTTTTTAAATAAAAACTGTACTCTGTATAAATTAATTTTAAAAATGAAAAAAGTATTAATAACTTTTATGAATATTCTTAAATTCTATTTGAATATGATACACATTGATTTTTATTTTAAAAATTCTTGTAAATAGTTGGTCATTTTTTAAATTTTACGAGATTTTTCTACCATGTTTGACCTAAGGGAATAGATTTCAGGAACGAAATTATAAAAATATCTCAGTTAGTGTTTGGTTGATAATTATATTTTTTGTTGCAATTTTTATTTGATATATTTGAAATATTGAAAAATTTTGTGAAATTTTGTCAAGAATCCTATATGAAAATTATATTCAAAGAAGCTTAAAATACACAAAAAAAAGTTAAAAAATAAACAGTTATTCGAAATTTGTATATTGTATACAAAAATATTTTTCACCTTAAATTATAATTTTGTTGAAATTTTTCTATTTTCTTCATTAAAAATTTTTTTATTTGAAAATTTATTTATTTGGTTGAAATCTCATTCTTTGAAGGTTGATTTCAATTGTTTTTGATTACAAATTAGAATTTTTTAATTGAAATAGCAATTATTACATTTTTCGTGAAAAATTCAGCTTTCTCGGTTGAAAATTCAACTGTTTAGTTAAAACTTATATTTTTTGTTGAAATTTTGATTGACATACAGAAATATTCAAGAATGTTGGAAAATTTTCTTAAGAATCTTAGGAAAATTATGTTTATACCTATAACCTTAAAAATAAATAACTTAAAGAATAAATAGTTATTCGAAATTTTTATTCTGTATTAAATATTATTTTTTGCCTTAAATTATAATTTGGTTGTAATTTTCCTTTTTTCTTGACTAAAAATTCTTTTTACTTGAAAATTTATTTATTTTGTTGAAAATTCATTTTTTAGAAATTAAATTCAACCTTTTTTTTAATTAAAATTAATTTTTTTTATTGAAATAGCAATTATCACATTTTTTGTTGAAAATTCAGCTTTTTTGCCTGAAAATTAAACTATTCGGTTGAAAATGTTTTTTTGTTTTTTTTTTTTCAAATTTTAATTTGAAATATCTCAAATCTTAGAAAATATTTCGAAATTTCTGTCAAGAATCTTGAAAAACTTATATTTATATTTATTTTTACAACTTTATTTTAATTGTAAAATCATTTTAATCGGAAAATAATTGCAAATAATTGTAAAATAAATTCAACGAAATTTATTTATTAAAGAAATATCCCATGATTTAAAAAAAATTCTTTGTAGTATTTTAATAACTAATGAACATATTTTTAGCATATTTTTCCTTGATTCTGCCCTAGGGTCAAACATGGTACAAAAAACTGTCGCAAAATGTCAAATAAAAACTGTACTCTGTATACATTAATTTTAAAAAGTGAAAAATATTCATACTTTTTAAAAATATTCCTAAATTTCATTTGAATATGATACACATTGACTTTTATTTTGAAAAATTCTTGTAAATAATTGGTCATTTTTTAAATTTTACTACATTTTTGTACCTTGTTTGACCTAAGGGAATAGATTTCAGGAGTGGAATTATAAAAATATCCTCATTAGTTAGTTAAATACTATGAACTTGCCTTTCAAATATACCATTTTACCATTAAGCCATTTCCCTTTCAGGGTAGGCGTGACACTACCCGATTCGGGTAGTGTTTCTAGGTGGATAGTTTTCTTGTAGTTATAAATAACTACAAGTTTGGGCTCACCACACCCATAATATGCCAACAACACACAGTATTCTCGAATGGTCACCCATCCAAGTACTAACCGCGCCCAACGCTGCTTAACTTCAGTGATCTGACGAGAATTGGTTTTTTCAGCGTTTTTTCAAACATAAATCAGATTTGAATACACTCAAAAAATAAAATTAAGAAAGGTCAGAAATTCATGCAGTTTTTTTTGGAAAATCCCACACATTTTTTAATAAAACTCATTTCCACGCCACCGCGGAGGTGGTATCATAGGATATTTCTTTATAAAGTGAATTTCGTTGAATTCATTTTACAATTATTTACAATTAATTTTCAATTAAAATTATTTTACAATTAAAATAAAATTGTAAAAATAAATATAAATATAAGTTTCCCAAAATTCTTGACAAAAGGTTCGAAATATTTGATAAGATTTCCAATATTTCAAATTAAAATTTGAACAACAAAAAAAACATTTTCAACCGAATAGTTTAATTTTCAGGCGAAAAGCTGAATTTTCAACGAAAAATGTAATAATTACTATTTCAATGAAAAAATTCTAATTTTTAATTAAAAATAGTTGAAATCATCCTACAAAGAATGAGATTTCAACCAAATAAATAAATTTCCAAAAAAAAAAATTTTTTTAATGAAGAAAAAACAAAAATTTTAACAAAATTATAATTTAAGGTGAAAAATATGTTTGTATACAAAATAAAAATTTCGAATAACTATTTATTCTTTAAGTTATTTATTTTTGAGGTTATAGGTATAAATATAATTTTCCTAAGATTTTTAAGAAAATGTTTCAACATTTTTGAATATTTCTGTATGTCAATCAAAATTTCAACAAAAAATATAAGTTTTAACTAAACAGTTGAATTTTCAACCAAGAAAGCTGAATTTTCAACGAAAAATGTGATAATTGCTATTTCAATAAAGAAACTTAATTTTAAATAAAAAGTGGTTGAATTTAACTTCAAAAAAATGAATTTTCAACAAAATAAATAAATTTTCAAGTAAAAAGAATTTTTAGTCAAGAAAAAAGGAAAATTACAACCAAATTATAATTTAAGGCAAAAAATAATATTTAATACAGAATAAAAATTTCGAATAACTATTTATTCTTTAAGTTATTTATTTTTAAGGTTATAGGTATAAACATAATTTTCCTAAGATTCTTAAGAAAATTTTCCAACATTCTTGAATATTTCTGTATGTCAATCAAAATTTCAACAAAAAATATAAGTTTTAACTAAACAGTTGAATTTTCAACCGAGAAAGCTGAATTTTTCACGAAAAATGTAATAATTGCTATTTCAATTAAAAAATTCTAATTTGTAATCAAAAACAATTGAAATCAACCTTCAAAGAATGAGATTTCAACCAAATAAATAAATTTTCAAATAAAAAAATTTTTAATGAAGAAAATAGAAAAATTTCAACAAAATTATAATTTAAGGTGAAAAATATTTTTGTATACAATATACAAATTTCGAATAACTGTTTATTTTTTAACTTTTTTTTGTGTATTTTAAGCTTCTTTGAATATAATTTTCATATAGGATTCTTGACAAAATTTCACAAAATTTTTCAATATTTCAAATATATCAAATAAAAATTGCAACAAAAAATATAATTATCAACCAAACACTAACTGAGATATTTTTATAATTTCGTTCCTGAAATCTATTCCCTTAGGTCAAACATGGTAGAAAAATCTCGTAAAATTTAAAAAATGACCAACTATTTACAAGAATTTTTAAAATAAAAATCAATGTGTATCATATTCAAATAGAATTTAAGAATATTCATAAAAGTTATTAATACTTTTTTCATTTTTAAAATTAATTTATACAGAGTACAGTTTTTATTTAAAAAGTCACCACGGTTTTTTATACCATGCTTGACCCTATCAGGGCAGAATCAAGGAAAAATATTCTGAAAAACTTTTCATTAGTTATTAAAATACTACAAAGACTTACCTTTAAAATTGTTTTGTCCTTTAAAAATCATGAAATATTTCTTTATAAAATACATTTTTTTACACTTATTTTACAATTATTCACAATTAATTTCCAATTACAATTATTTCACAATTAAAATAAAATTGTAAAAACTAAATTTTGTAATGTTGAGATAAATATTTTAAGACATTGAAGGTTTTATAAAGTTTTTATATATTAAGAAAGCATATACAGTAAAAATGTTGATTAATTTAATAAATTAAAAATAATAATTACTTTTTATCATTTTAACTTCACAATATTTAAAATCGATTGAAAAATAAAACATAAATAATGAAAAATGAAACCACTTGAAAGTGATACACATTATTAACCTAATTTTAAAATCCCATATACAATATTCAATATATTTGTATTTTATAAACCTCGAGAGTTTTATAATGTATTCCCTGTGGAATCAACTCGTCTAAAACATACCATAAGAATTCCTGAAAAACATAATCATTAAATATTTCAAGACTTCATTGCATGTATTTGAAGTCTTTCCTTTAGGTGTGAATTTTTGAAAACAAAAATCAACCCAAACCTCCTAATAGCCAACAAGTCAACGAAAGCGAACCGTGAAGTCGGGCGAACTCGGCCCGAGCTTCGGGTTCGTGCTCGTGCTCGTGCATTTTCGGCTTTACACAAGGCTGGCCGAGTTGAGCAAAGTGGGGGAACCTTCCCCATCCATTCTTGGCTCGCTTTTCCTCTCGCCAATTTTTAGGTCGTTTTTGCTCTCGCGCGTTTTTACTTCGCTTCTACGTACGTTTTTTTTTTCGTTCGCTTTTGCTCTGAGCGTTTCAACTCCTCCTGATAATCACCAAATTGAGACTTGGTGACCTCTACCCACAGTTTTCTGCAGGCATTTGGTTTCGTCACTTCCGGGTGGGAGTTTTCTCTTTCTTCCATACAAAATAATCCTGATAGAATCCTTCTCGTTGATCCAATAAATTTTCTACATCAGATATGAGATCGTCTGCCGCCATTTTCTTGGCCAGGGCTGGTTTCGTTGTTCTTGAAGCGCTCGTGGTTTCTTCGTCGGAGAGCTCACATCCTGAACCACTTTCCTCAACATTTTCATCTGAAGGATCCGTCATTGGAAACAATCGTGATAGGCAGCCAGCAGCTTTGTTCTCCTTCCCTTTTACGTACTGGATTTCATATTCTTATTCTTTTAGTCTGAATCTCCATCTTAGTAATCTGAACTAAGGATCTTTGACGTTATTTAACCATGTCAGGCCTTGGTGGTCAGTTTGAATTTTAAATTTTCTTCCTAGCAGATACTGCCTGAGCCGTTTAACTGCCCAAACGATGGCTGGAAGTTCCTTCTTGGATTTGGTGTAATTCTGTTCTGCTCTATTTAATGTTCTTGAAATGTAACAGCATGAGTGTCCTTCTTGGGACAAAATTGCCCCTTTGTTGCTGGCGTCGGTTGTTGATAGAAACTCTTTTTAGTAGTCGGGGTATCTCAGCACTGGAGCTTCACAAAGTTTTTTTTTTAAAAAGCGCGAAGCTCTCTTGACATTTGAGTGAGCAGTTAAATACTGAATTTTTTTCGTTAGCTCTGTCAAAGGTTTCGCTATGCATGATAAATTCCGTATAAATTTCCGATAATAGCCAGCTAGTCCTAAGAATGTTTGGATTTCTGTTACATTTCTAGGCTGTCTTAAATTATTCACTGCTTCTAACTTTGCTGGATTGGGTTTTACTCCATCTTTGTTGATAACGTGTCCGAGGTATTCAAGTTCAGGGCGTAGATATTCACACTTATCGGGCTGAAGTTTTAGACCGGGCTGTCTCAGTCTTTCGGAAAGTGTAAAGAGGTTATTGTTATGTTCCTCCGGGGTAGATTCGAATGTGACTGGGGCATTCTTTAATCCAAAAGGCATCCTGTTGAACTCTAAGTGTCCTTCGGGTGTTGAGAAAGATGTATATTTTTTTGATTCTTCTGCCATAGGTATTTGGTGGAAACCAGAGCTTAAATCAAAGGCCAAGACAAATTTAGCTTCTCCTAACTGATCTAGGATATAATCTATCACTGGTAGGGGATATGCATCTTGGTCTGTGTCTTCGTTGATCTTTCTAAAGTCTATGACAATTTGCCATTTTTTCATTCCCGAAGCGTCTGTCTTTTTTGGTACTACCCAAATGGGGGAGTTATAAGGTGACTTGGAATGTCTTATCACTTCCTTTTTCATCAAATCTCCCATTTGTGTTGATATTTCTTCTTTATGACACTCCGGCGGCCTATATGATTTGATGTTGACTATTTTTCCTGATTCAAGAACAATCTTGTGTTCCACTAGGTCGGTGCAGGGCAGTGGATCTCCTTCCAGATGGAAGATGTCATTGTAAGACGCTATGCCTTTCTATACATTTTCGCGGATCTCCTCTTCTATGTGTTCCAGCCTAGTTTTATCTCGTAAATCTGTCAGTCAATGTCCAATAGTTTCTTCCTTCTGAGTAAAAGTTGCCCTATGTACTTCCCTTATATTCTGGATAGGTTCGTGTTTCGGTACTTTGATCAGTGTGGGGTTCCTGTCATAGTTGTAATATGGGACTATTAGTTGACTATCTTTGATTGAGTAAATCCCGTCCGGTATGTTGGGATTATCCTCAATGAATACTTCTTGGTCAGGTTCATCAATGCTTATTCTGTTGATTTGAGCTTTGTTGTCACTCATGAAACGTCCATCATCATGTAGAGGTAATTTTTTGTTTTCTAGGATTAGATATTGTGGCCTAATCGAATATCTTGAATATTGGACCTGAAACGACTTTTTAACACGTAATATTCCACTAAATAGAAACTTTAACCTAGAAGGCACACTGACCTCTCACAATCACCTCCTCTTCTAATGTCTTGTTCACAACAGTCAATTGCAAAGCTGTTTCAGCAATCTTGATATTTACAGGGTGGATAAAAACTGGGAAAAAATTCCTATGATACAACCTTTTTTTTAAACTCACAAAATTTCACTGAATTTTTTCACTTTTAATTAAAACAAACACAAACCTTTTTTAACAGGCACCCTTTTGTCTGTGACTCTCAGATAAACTCTCAGAAAGTATGTTGAGGATAAAAGATGTATCGATTTATGTAATCACTGCACTGAATCTGGTAATACACTGAAATTTTTTTTACAGGTCGCGCCTTATATGTATATCCGAGGATTATTATCATTATTATGAAGGGTAATACCAAGGGAATGTTCTTGAAAACTCTTTCAACTCTTTCTGTACACGTGCCGAAAATCCTGATATTTGCGACAGAACAACTTTTTTGCGGTGTAACTTCAAGGACAAATAGAAAAAATATTACCTTGAAGCTATTTACTCAGAATTTAAAATGTGTTTCATATTCACGAATCATTTACTGCCTTTGCCTATTAAAATTTGTTTTTCCAAATTGTACAGTATTGCATTATATGATGCAACAATGTTCTAAAACATTCTAGAACGTTCTACATTATAGTCGATACACCTAGAAACTCGTAAAATTCGTTCCTCGAAATTGCGCAATATTGCATCATATGGAGCAGCAATGTTCTAGGACGTTCTATATCTAGAAACACGTAATATTCGTTTTCGCGAAATTGCACAATATTGCATAATGTGAAGCAACCATATTCTAGAACGTTCCACATCTAGAAACATGTAAAATTTGTTTTCGCTAAATTCCACAATATTGCTTCATATGATGCAACAATGTTCTACGATATAATAGACACGTTCGGGATATAATTTTTTTACAACGCAAAATGTAATGCGTCATTACAATAACCTTGAAGTTTTTTACGAAGAAAATTCTTTTCAGAAATTGCGCAATATAATTTGATGAGGTCATCAAGAATATTCTAGAATCTTTTGTGCATTAAATTAATGTTTTATCTATGAGGAAGCAATATATCATCCTTTTTTTCTTTTTATAACCTTGAGCGTGTTTGCAGAACGTTCTACATTACAGTCGACACGTTTGGAATATATGTTTTTGCAACGCAAAGTGTAATGCGTCATTAAAAAAATAACCTTGAAGTTGTAGGAGAAAGAAATTCTCTTCAGAAATTGCGCAGTATAATTTGATAATGTCATCAAGAATATTCTAGAAAATCAGCACGGACACGAACCACTACAACTGTAGAATATGTTGTGCATTAAATGAATGTTTTATCTATAAGAAAGCAATAAATCATTCTTGTTTTTCTCGTAATAACCTTGCACGTGTTTACATGAATTCGGCTCTTACAATTGCGCAATATTATTCTATGACGTCATCAGGATCCTCCGAGACTGTTCTAGGAGCATTAGCATGATCAAAACACATGCATATCCAGACTCCGTCTTAGTTTTTGATCCAAGAACGCCTCTGCCTATCTACTCATTTTATTGAAAAATATTAGATATTGCCGCATCTCTAGTATAAAAATAATTATGAATTTTGTTCTATGACTCATAAATTAAGTTTAGGCAATGTATATTTTTTTCCAAAATAAATATATATATTAAATGAAGAACTGTCATTTTCTAGTACAGGGAAGCATTTTTTAATCTATAAATTGACTAGTGACTTTTTTGTCTTATAGCATGTACAACCAAAATGTTTTACAAGGACCCATGGCATAACAGAAAAAAGAAAGAAAATAATTCTCAATGAGCATAACAAATATAGAAAGTTAGTGGCTTCTGGAAAAGAAAAACGAGGAAATCCTGGTCCACAGCCACCTGCGAGATATATGCCAAATCTGGTAAGAAACGTTGACACAATTACACAGTTTTCACGACTTGAGTTATTGAACTAATAATAAAAAAATCTTGAAAAGTATCAAAAAATAAAATGCAGAAGAAATATTGGAGAAGGTTTACAATAATAATACTAATACATAATATTCATAACGCAATTAATAAATATCTATGTTTCTAAATTACATCAGGAATGGGATGAAGAATTAGCAACTATAGCACAAACCTGGGCTAATACTTGCGTAGACGAACACGACAAATGTAGGAATGTCGGTAAGCATTACAATTTATACAATATTTTTTGTCATTTCAAATATTTTTCAATATGAATGTTTCTCTTAGGTCAAATAAATAATGTTCTTTCTATGTATATCTTATTCAAATATCAACTAGAGTGCTCTAATAATTTTGTCTTCTCTTAGGGCGTTTTCAAGTAGGACAAAATATAGCAGCATCGGTGGTTAAGAATCGAAATCCTGCTTCACTAAAGGATTTAATAAAGGAATGGTATAACGAAGTAGCAAAGTTTGATTCTAAAATGGTGGAGCACTTTGTGTATGTTTAAAATTGAAAACATTTTTATTTGATTTTATATTTAATATAATATAATAATATATTCAATTTATTGAACGTATTCATTGGATATTTTATAGATTTTCGAAGCCGATTGGTCACTATTCGCAATTGGTGTGGGCCAAAACGACAAAAATTGGATGTGGATATGTGGAGTATCCAGTTCCGAATTTGAAAAACACAATCAACAACACCCTTGTATGTAATTACGGTCCTTCTGGTAATTTCAAAAATGCAAAAGTGTATGAGATATCTAGATAGAAACTTTACAATTTATCGCTCAATCAATACACACTTTTATTTGAGAATGTACCGATGAGAATAAATTTATTCAAACTGCTTTGTTTGTTTCAAAAATTATTTTATCTGAGTTCACTTTATTGTATATCATGGAAAGCTCGTTAATCTCTCAAATTTTCTGCTGAAGAAAAATTTCTCATAGTTATTTACCAACAGCCATACCACGCTGAAAAAACCAGTTCTCGTCAGATCACTGAAGTTAAGCAGCGTTGGGCGCGGTTAGCACTTGGATGGGTGACCATTCGAGAAAACTGAGTGCTGTTGGCACATCGTGGATGTGGTGAGCCCACACTTGTAGTTATTTACTACAAGTTATCAACCTAGAAACACTACCCGAATCGGGTAGTGTCACGCCTACCCCGAAAGGGAAATGGCTTAATGGTATACATACATACATACATTTGAAGTAGCGAAGAAATCTGGAAAAATCTTATTATTTTCTATAGTCCGGAAAGAAGAAAAAACAGTTATGAAATATACGACATACGTACATTTTAGAGTTATCCTCAGAATACATAGGTGTAATTAGGCAACTATTTTCAACATAAACTTTTTAGCTTACATTTGCACTATAACATTACAATTTTTCAGTTGATAAAAAGAGTGCCTGAAAGTGCAATTTTTTATTGTTAAATATCCAAATGTGTGTCCAAACTCATTCGTTGATAATTAATAATAGACGAAATTTGACTTGTTTCATGAAAAAAGAATGTTTTAAAATAAAAACTTAAAAAAACAAAGAAAAACAATATCTACAATGTTTTCCCCACCCGAAGTGCATAAACAAGAGGCTTCTTATATCTTACGAAAAACTTCAGATTTTTAGGTATGCTAAAAAAGCGATTCAAAATATCCAAATAGTGTACAACTCGCACTTTTTCACATATTTATCTGAATTTGTAAAATTGAGGAAACCCCTCGTGATAATAAAAATGTAAAAGTTAATTACCTCCATGATTTTGCAAAATACTGGATTAAAAAAAATTGCGATGGTTGTTGTTGAATCCAATTACGAACTCGAAAATTTAGGAATATTGCCATTTAGGATAATCGCCAAAGCTTCAGTCCTCAAGGATCCAATCATAACAATCTTTAAGACTTTTCAGAAAAATTTCAGTTTGGCTGCTTAAAATCTTGATTTAAAATACATGTGTCCCCAATTATCCCACTTTTAGTCCAAACACCTGGTAGCCAGAAATTACTACTACGCGTACTGGAAATATTGTTGAAAAAAGTTCCAAAAATAATATTTGCTAAGATGTAGATTGACCCTTCCCATCAAATTTTGGAGCAAAATGTCCAATAACAAAATAAAACTAGATACAATTCTGAGAAAAAACCTTCTATATCTTCTAACTCTGAAGATTGCATCTGTACTTTGGGAACAGTTAATTTAACAGAAAAATATTCGCTATACATGCTATATAATATTTTTATGATCCAAGAAAATTGGTCATATTTCAAGAAAATGTACTTGAATGAAGAAAATCTAGTTTCTTCAACCTATAGTACATTTTCTTAAAAGAAGGAATATTTTCTTGGATCAAGAAAATATTGTATCGCCCGTATTCGTGACGATAGTTTCTTGATTAAATATTGATTATTTTTTCATGTATTATTTAAAGTAGACGTAATTTCCAGTTATTCAAAAAAAATTACAATGATCTAGACCTAATAGGTCATGAGTTGTGACCTCCCGAAGTTGACTATTTTTTACCTATTTTTCAGGTTAAATTACTCGTGTTCAGTTTTTCTCTGGAAATAGCTCGTTTCTGAATGAAGCAACGTTAATGACGCCAAAAGAAGAGGAACTTTGACTCTTTTTATTCTGAAAAATCAATTTGTATTGAAAAATATACTTGCGAACGCATTGAAAGAGTTTTAAACAAAAAAAAATACATCGAACGATTTTAAATTAAAAATGTTCCAAATTGAATAAGCAAACTGAATAATTACAAATTGAAAGTATTCCTAGTCGAAAAAGTTGAAATCAGAAGCTCTCAAAACTAAAATATTTACAAATGGACATTTTGAAAATTCGATCATTTAAAATTCAAAGGAATTGACATTGCATTATTTCTAATTAAAAACGTTCAAAATTGAATAATTTAACATTTTAATCTTTTCAACCTAAATAATCTTCCTTTCGAATTGATTAAAATTTGAAACTTGGAAATTGAAATCTGAATTGAATGTTTCAAAGTGAAAGCTGCTGAAATTCTGAAATTTTAAATTGTTATTATATTTAAACAAAACTAGTCAAAGTAGGCGCCGCGCGCCTACAAGGAAGGGTTTCGTAGCCTATTAAGACGTTAATTTAAGTATTAACAGAATCTTGAAACAAAATCTTTTTTTATTTTGTAAAAAAAATTTGAAAGCTGATACACCATGTTACTAAAATCATCCACCCTCGGTACATCGAGACATTGATACCAGCAATATTGGATGAGATTATGGACTCTCAACGGCAGAGATTTGATATTCTTACTGCTAGAATACGTCGGTACAAGAAAAGTAGTGCAAGAAGGCAGCAAAATCGAACCTTTCAGGCAGATGAAAGAAGGTTCGACCGTGAACTGAGAATAAAGCAAAATAACCTGCAAGACAACGAAGTCTCTCAATTGGAAGACATTACTAACTATTGGTTGGGTGTTTGGGGGGAAAAAAAGAAGCAATTTAGACGCTGCGTGGTTCTAACTAGAGAAAGCAAGAACAAGCAATTACCTTGAAATGGAGCTGACTAACATCACAGCTTCAGATGTTTCGTCAGTTTTGAAAAGGTCTAGTAACTGGAAAGCTCCAGGTCCGGAAATGGTGCACAACTTCTGGTACAAGCACGCAACGAGTGTGCATAAGCGTTGGCAAGGTGTTTTCAGAAGATCATCATCATCTTAATGGTATACTATCCAGCACCCAGATCTGATGCGAGGTTTTTTGCTCAAAGAAACTACGTATATGTTGCCTAAAAACCAAGTACTCAAAATCCGTCTGAATTTCGACCGATAGCCTGTCTTCCAACAATTTATAAATGACATCCTTACAGAAGAACAGAAAGGATGTGGTAAAAACTCGCGAGGCAGTAAAGATCTAGCCACCATAGACGCTGTTGGTATGACGCGAGCTCGTCAACATTAAAGAAACTTGCACATGGCATACATTAAGTACAAGCAAGTGTTTCCTTCCATACTACATGACCATTTGCTTGAAGTCTTAAAAATTTACAAAATCTGCTTACGCATCATCGGCTTTCTAAGTCGTGCGATGATGCCTTGGGGAACAAGAATCAAGTATTTGGATTATGGACAACCAAGAATAACTAGATCAATAAGCATTGCAACGGGTATCTTCCAAAAAGACTCCATCAGTTCACTATGGTTTTGTTGAGCGTTGAACCCATTAAGCAACAAAATAAATAGCATGTCTCATGGCTTTAGAATATATGATAATGAGTATGGTCATCAACTGACCCACCTTCTATATATGGATGACCTGAAGCTATACGCTAGTTCAGACAACAAACTCCAGCATGTGATCGATGTCACAAAGCAGTTTTTCAATGATATCCACATCTAGTTCGGACTAGATAAAAGGCAGAACAGTGCATTTAACCAGAGGAGAATTAGGGACCACAGAGCAAGAGAACGAGTTTGAGAATGACATCGAGGCAATGGCTGAGGGCGAGTTATATAAATGCCTGAGTATTTTCGAATCTAAGGGTATTTAGCATATGAAAATTAAGAAAAGCCTAACGACTGCCTTGTAGACTGTCCTCTAGTGAAATAAAGACTCAGGTTGATTCTGAAAAGTCCTCTCAACTCGGCAAACAAGATCAGGGCAATCAACACATATGCCATCCCTGTCCTCGTGTACTCCTTTGGGCTCATCAAATGGTCGAACACCGACCTTGAAATGTTAAACAGAACCATTCACGTAGAAATGACGAAGCACTGAATGCACCACAGTAATTCGACGATTGAAAGGGTAGTTCTACCATGCCATGGAGGGGGTAGGGGCATTGTAGATGCCAAGAAGCTATGTAAGTCACAAGTTATATAGTTGCGAGACTATTTTAACAACATGCGAGATGTTGCGCTTTACAACACCATCTGTAAAGCGGATCTCGATTATACACCCTTGAATTTGTCGTCACAGGAGGCCCCGAATATCAGGGCAGAAACCATAGTGAACCATAATGAAGTGGCGGGCATTATACATCAACAACTTGCCCTAAACCTAGGACTACGAACAGAATGGATGCCTTTCTATAGATACATTCCAGTGCCCGTTTTATAAAACGTAGATTATGTCTTATATTGGGATGTTGCTATCCAGACGGATCATTATATCCGAGCCAATCGACCCGACATCGTGATGCGAGAAAAAAAGGTGGTTTTATTAAACACCTGTCGCATTCTAAGAAACTTTCTAGACCATCAGGAAGAAAGCAACTGAAGACCTATAGAGTGGCAGATGGTAGCTCTGAAAAAGCATCTAGAGGTGACGACTGTTGTCGCCTCTAATCCTCGCGGCCGCGGTGTAAGGATCACAGCGGTAAAAGATGTACTCCAAACTATATCATGCACCTAATTTTGTACCCACAACATCACTGCACAAGATTTCAAACATCGTATTAAATTAATTTATAACATCCTCAATTCGTCAGGCACTTAGTCCGTGGCTGATGATAAAAACCCGGGTTCACACGAGAACAAGTTAAAAAAAAAAAAAGTTCATATAGGCAAAGTGTTTTGAAATAGAGAAGGAATCTAGAAAATTCTATTATTTTCTATGGTTCGAGAAGAAACAAAATAAATTCACGATTATGAATAGTTTATGTTGTAGAAAATGAAATATGGAGTGTTTAATTTAATAATTTTAAAATAAAAGAAGACAACCATTTTTATTTATAGTATTATATTTTCGATTTTGTTTCTGCGGTATCATTTCAGAGTGAATTGACAGAAGAAAGAATAATGACTAAGTAACATAGTGTACTCTATACAATAAACAGTTTAGAATATAATTATTTACATTTTACAGGTGTCTTTAGAATTTTAGCCTTAAAATAGTGATACGATTCTGACCTCACGTATACATAGAGATAGAACACTATTTTTAACACAAAATTTTTTCCTTACATTTTCATAACTTCCGAATTTTACAATTGATGAAGGGATACTAAAAGTTCAAATTTATATTTTAAAATGGAACATTTATTATACATTTTTTGAAAACTAATATCTCTCTGTTTACGCAAAGTCATCTGTTACATCTAATTCGATATCAGTTATACGCACGTTCTATACCAGAAAATAATTGTCTCTACTTTTTAGTCCACTTTCGGTTTTATTATGACAAATGGGACATACGAGGTATTGGTATATTGATATTTATGTAGGATATTTCTAATTACTTGGGCCGAAAAATACTCATTTGAAATTATCACATTTATCATTAAGGCCTACTTTCTCTTTGAATCATGCATTTTTCCGACCTGTATATATATATATATATATATATATATATATATATAAATACGTGGCCATAGGTGTGATTTACCGTGGTTTTACTGGGAGCCGGTGTCATTTTTTGATAACAGATTCTCCCAGTGGGACCCTGCGGTGCTTGTTTAACCGTTTTTTTAAATATATATATTTTAAATAATATCGACATTTTTGTTCAAAATTTTTTGCCAGTAAAAAACGTTCATCGAAATTTGGAAAGAATATTTTTATTTGAATAAAATTGCAAAAATCGTGAGATGTGAACATATTACAGACTTGCAAAAATCGCCTAAAGCATTTCGACAGAAAGAATATGAAACTTCTATCACGATTTTTCTGTATCTTTTGAAATGCTTACATTATCTATTCTGTATTTTTACAAGGAAGCTAAAACAAGCACCAGAAGCAGCACATATTTGTGTTCCGTTTGTGCATATGGGAATTTGAAAAAAAAACTAGAAAGCCTTTATTATATTTACATATTCAGATGTATGAGTCACCTTCTTTTTCGTAGAGAGCGTAAGAAGGTTGTAATTACAGAGGAGTCGTGCAAGATTAACTTCTGCACAGAAAAAATGCAGGAGATCAATTATTAAGTTTTGATGATAAATTCGCAGAAAGTCTTAACTGGTAACGATTAGAGACCAGACAATTAAAATTTAAAAGCTGGTCTGAAATTCTAAAAATGATACGTCTTAGATCCTTTCATTTTTTCAAGGATCCATTTAAACATGTGAGAAGGACATGATTACTAATTATTTATTATTTCGGGTCCAACTGCAGCGATCTTTAACGAATTTTCATTCACATATCATCATTTATTTTACAAATATAATATTCTTATTTAATAAATAGCTTTCTTTTCTAACGTATATAGAGCATAGAAACAGTATAACAAAATATATGAAATATTTATTAAACAGCGCACCATTACTTGAGAAAATCTGATATACATATGAAAATTAAATTGGTAAATTAAGTTTTGTGTTCATGTAATGCTTCTTTTTTTAAATTAGGATTTTTTCATGCGAAGATAATTTTCCTTAAATGATTTTAAAACTTTCTTTACAATTTTATTCATTTATTTAAATGAAAATATCATGTAACAGATTTTCACAAACAAGGATGCATGAAATTGAACGAATACCGTTTCGTGCATGGCAAAAGCCGTGCCTTATCACATACTTTTCATTATTTTTTTTCTCTATATTTATACAAACACTCAGTGGCGCCCAGCGTACTTATTATAATAAACCTAATTTAAATTGTAGCATAGACTTAAATTTGTATGCTGAGCCTCTTATTTGCATCGTGCAATTCTGTCGCACAATTCAATTTTGAATGACACAAAATTCTCGATAGATGGACAATATTGCGATCTTTCTTCAATTTGATTTCCTAAAATTATTATTATTTTTTTCAACTATGTGCCTAAATATTGGACGTCGATTGCGTTCAATGTTTAACAGTGCTGTGCACTTTTTCTAAAATAATGGAACTGACATACTCTCTGAAACAATTTGCATCCTATGAGTGATTCTGTTGCGTATGGTAGTTTAAAAGCTTTCTTTTGAAAATCAACAGAAAATTTGTTGTACCCTACAGAGAGTTGAAAATGGCAGATATTTAAAAAAAATGTTGATGCATACGAAATTGAAGCACTTTTTTGCAGATGAACTAATTATACATATTATATTTGAAGTGTGAATTAATGAATATTTCTAACTCATCACAGCAGCAAATACGACCTATGATATGGAATGATATGAAACTTCGATAGGAAGAGTATAAGTATGTACACAAATCTTCGCGTATTTTCCTAAACAGCGCCTCATTATTTAAGAAATAACAATATAATTATTAACTAAATTTATTTTGCGTGGACAATAACTTTTCAATGCGAGAATGTTTAGAATTTGTGCTCATTTTTGGTTGAAATCAAGTTCTTTGCCATCATTGAAACAATTGTTAAGAATAGTGATATTTGCCTGATATGTTATACGTTTCCGGATATGAATTCCTATAGTTTTTATGAGAAGAAAGTAGAAGTTAAGGATCCAGAATTTTGGATGAATGTTTGAAATTTATTTATATCTTCTTGTGCGTCGCATCTCCTAAATGAAGGATCTTATATTTAAAATTCTTTTAAACACAAAATATTTCAAATTCGAGCTCTGCAAAATTTTGGCTGGCTACCAAAAATCAGAAATAACAACAAACATGTTATGAATATAAAAAACTCAAATAAAAAGTTTCATTCCTAGTATAATAAAATTGGCAAACATTTGTATCGGTCTCTTTTTCTAAAATATCAGAAATCAGCCAGACTGACATAAAAAATTCGAAAAATCACGGGCAAAATGAAAACCAATTAATCAGGAAGGCTTAAAGTAGCTTTTTCCCAGCCTAGTGGAATTTTTCATCGTAGGATGTTCGACTGAGTTTGGGGTTCGGCAGTGAAAAATTGGCTCGGTACAGGATACAGAACCTGAGAGATAGCATTACTCGAGTAATTCCCTAAGGGATTATACGATGTAACTAGATTCCAAGAAAACATAAATAGCATTTATAATATAAAAATTGAAGCACCGAAACAATGTCAGGACTTAAGCATGAAATTACCTTTGTTATTAGCGAGGGGCGATTCACTCTGAAATCTGAAATCTATCCCTTCTCCCTTCAAACGCAATTTCTCTCTCATGTGGAGTCAGCGTGAAAAGAGTGGACGGCCTCTCGGTTATTAGCGTAATAATGAATTCATTGTACCTGTAAAGATGAAATATGTCTCCGATAAAATGTTCTCGGATTAGCATTATTCATCATTTTTAAAGACAACAAATCATTTATGATTATACGTAGGCAATAACGTCTCTATAAATACTTTAAATGCTCTTTTAATATTCATTTGTAAAGATAGAAATTTATTTCACGAAGTTTTTTTTTCAATGATTTGATATGGAATTTAGAGTATAATTTTATTTTCTCGACTCTCTATAGATATGAAGTAGGTGGATTAATATTTCACTCAACGTTATTAATATCCACACAAAAAATTATGAATATCCTCAGAAAAATGTATTCCGACTGAGGTAACAAGTCCCTATTGAAAAGACCTTTCGTAGGTCAGATAGGCTTCCTAAAATATTTACATGTCCAAGTTAAGAGACCATTTTTACTCCTCTGAAATTTTTTAACATTCAGTTTTTTTTCGGACAAAGTGTTTGTAGTTTGATTAACGAGCTGTGAGCTTTCAATTGTTTTTAGTTTTAATGGAGTCTGATTTATCTGCTGCTCAGCTGTCGAAAGGATCGAAGGTCAATGAACGAGTTTCCGGAAGTCGTCGCAGATTGCTAAAGTTTTGATAAAGTGATGTAGAATGATCAGCATCCCCGGCACTAAATCGATGAGACACTTTGTTATCGGAATCCCAGGGTACTCGGTACACTCTCGAAATTCCTCGATTATCACCATCGTTGCCAAATTCATAATTGCCTGAAATAGGAGGCTCAAATTAAAATTGGTTTATACATTTGAGGTGCACAAAAGTAGCTTGAATTTTCTTCTAACTTCTTTTAATTCTTTCGAGTTTCTAAGTTTGTTTACAGTCTGTTGAAATCAGGGACCCGACGAAAAGAAACAAAATACTTTCTTGATTTTCGTTCTGTTTCTATACTGCCAAAACGTAATATATTCACTTGATTTAGGTTACGTTATTCAAAATACTGAAATTGTAACTAACTTTTTCAATTACGCGTAATTGTAAAAAATAGTTTATTCGAATTCTTGTGCATCTTATGTAAATATTAAAAGGCAGGCGTGTAAAGTATGACGTTATAACAATTTCGTTTTTAATTTTGCTCCCATCTGTCAGAACGTAACGAAAAGGAAACGAAAGATTCGGTACTTTTTGGAGAACGCAACTTAACGAAACGAAAGTTGCGGACGGGTCCCTGGTTGAAATACGCAACCAACATTTCCTATGATTTTGAAAAATTAAAAGAAACACTTAATCGAGGGGTTAACCACTGATGAATTCAGGTGTACACCTGTTTCTGCATTCCTATGAAATCTTTAAAATCTTCGAATTTTTTGAATTCTCTAAAATTCTTTGAATTCTCTAGAATTCTATGAATTCTTTAAATTCTTGAGAATTCTTTGAATTCTTTACAATTTTCTGAATTCTTTAGAAATCTTTGAATTCTTTACAATTTTCTGAATTCTTTAGAATTCTTTGAATTCTTTAGAATTCTTTTGAAGTCTCGAATTCTTTTGAAGTCTTGAATTCTCGTTAAGTCTTTTGAATTCTGTTGAATTTAGACCAATAAACTACTTTTGAACTCTCTTCGCATTCTTTGAATCATTATGCATTTTTTCGAATTATTTTGAATTATTCGAATCTTTTTGAATTTTCTGTTCCTTTTGAAATCCTTCAATCATTTTGAATTCTTTCGAATTGTTTCGAATTCTTTGAATTATTTTGAAATGTTTGAATTCTTGCCAATTCTTTGTATTACATCAGACTCGATAGATGAAAAATCTCGGGGGTTGCCTGAAAATAGCCTTGTTCATATAGCGCGTACAGCGAAACGTAAACAGTCAGGGTCGCCTGAACCGTTTCCATAATATTGCGCAATCTACTTGACTGAGTAGTATTCATGCGTAGTAGCATGCGTCCCTTCAGAGGCGGAGTCGCAACTATCTCTGGGCTGCCCCCTGAGAAACTGCTGGGACCAGCAATTCTAGGAATTCATATAACGCGTGCGATCGCGCGTTCAAATAGTGAGTCTCTGGTGTACATGAATTCTTTGAATTCTTTTACTCCTTTCGAATTCTTTACATTATTTTGAATTCTTTGAGTTCTTTTTAACTGTTTGAATCCTTTCGAATTATTTTATTCCTCTTGAATTTCTTAAGTCATTCTGAATTCTTTAAAATTCGTTGAATTCCTTTGAATTTTTTTAATTCTTTTGAATTCGTAGAACTCATTTGTATTCGCTGATTTTTTTTTTGAAACCGTTGAATTCATTGGAATTCGTTGAATTCTTTTGAATCTGTTAAATTCTTTGAATTCGATTAATTCTTTTGAATTCGTTGAAGTCTTTCGAATTCGTTGAATTCTGTTAAATTCGCTGAATTCTTTTGAATTCGTTGAATTTTTTTGAATTCGTTGAATATTTATGAATTCGTTGAATTCTTTTAAATTCGTTAAATTCTTTTGAATTCGTTGAATTCTTTTGAGTTCGTTGATTTCTTTCGAATTCGTTGATTTCTTTCGAATTATTTCAAATTCTTCTAATTTTTCGAATTCTTTGAATTGTTTTAAATTGTTTTTTATTATTTGAATTTGTGAATTTTTAAAATTGTTTTGAATTATTTGTTTTATTTTTGATTCCATTGAATTCTTTGGAATTATTTAAATTCTTTCAAATTCTTTGATTATCTCGAATTCTTTGAATTCTGTATAATTCTTTAAATTTTGTGGAATTCTTTGAATTCTTTGAATAATTTTTAATTGCCTTGAATTCATTCGAATTCTCTTGAATTCTTGCAATTCTTCTGAAAGCTTGGAATTCTATTGAATTCTTCGAATTATTTTAAATTCTTCTGAATGCTTGGAATTCTTTTGAATTCTTGGAACTATTTTAAATTCTTTGAATTCTTCTGAACCTTTTGAATTCTTTTGAATTCTTTGAATTCTTTTAAATTGTTTTGAAATGATAGAGTTTTTTATATTATGCCGAAATTGTTTAATTCTTTCGAATTCCTTTGAATTCGTTGAAGTCTTTCGAATTCGTTGAATTCTTTTGAATTCGTTGAATTTTTTTGAATTCGTTGAATTCTTTTGAATTCGTTGAATTTTTTTGAATTCGTTGAATTCTTTTAAATTCGTTAAATTCTTTTGAATTCGTTGAAATCTTTTGAGTTCGTTGATTTCTTTCGAATTCGTTGATTTCTTTCGAATTATTTCAAATTCTTCTAATTGTTCGAATTCTTGGAATTGTTTTATATTGTTTTTGATTATTCGAATTTGTGAATTTTTAAAATTGTTTAAAATGTTTTGAATTCTTTGTTTTATTTTTGATTCCATTGAATTCTTTGAATTATATTGTATTTTTTGAATTCTTTGAATTCTGTTGTATTTTTTTATTTCTTTGAATTATTTTGAATTCTTTGAATTCCCTTGAATTCTTTTGAATTCCCTGAATTATTTTCAATTCTTTAAATACTTTTGAATTCTTTGGAATTATTTGAATTCTATAAAATTCTTTGAATACCTCGAATTCTTTGAATTCTGTATAATTCTTTAAATTCTGTGGAATTCATTGAATTCTTTGAATAATTTTTAATTGTCTCGAATTCTTTGAATTCTTTAAATTATTTAGAATTCTTTGAATTCTTTAAATTCTTTAGAATTCTTGGAATTCTTTAAATTCTTTAGAATTCTTTGAATTCTTTACAATTTTCTGAGTTCTTTAGAAATCTTTGAATTCTTTACAATTTTCTGAATTCTTTGGAATAATTTAAATTCTTTCAATATCTTGAATTCTTTAAATTCTGTGGAATTCGTTGAATTCTTTGAATAATTTTTAATTGTCTCGAATTCTTTGAATTATTTTAATTCTTCTGAAGTTTTCGAGTTTTTTTTTAATTTTACCGAATTCTCTTGAATCCATTCGAATTCTTTTGAATTCTTGCAATTCTTCTGAATGCTTGGAATTCTTTTGAATTCTTGGAATTATTTTAAATTCTTCTGAATGCTTGAAATTCTTTTGAATTCTTGGAATTATTTTAAATTCTTCTGAATGCTTGGAATTCTTTTGAATTCTTGGAATTATTTCGAATCCTTTGAATTCTTCTGAACCTTTTGAATTCTTTGAATTCTTTTGAATCCTGTGAATTCTTTTGAACTCTTTGAATTCTTCTAAATTCTTTTAATTATTTGGAATGCTTTGAATCATTTTCAATTCTTTGAATCGTTCAGAATTCCGCTGTATTCTTTTGAATCCTTTTAAATCCTTTTTTTAAACTTTTTAATTCTTCGAATTCTTTTGAATTCTTCGAATGCTTTTCAATTCTCGTAAATCCTTCGAATTCTCCTGAATTCTTTTAAATTCCTGGAATTCTTCGCATTATTCGGAATTTTTTGAATCATTTTGAATTCTTTCGAATTCTTTGAATTGTTTTGAATTCTGTTGTATTCTTTTAAAGCTTTTGAATTATATTTTGAATTCTTTGACTTCCTTTATATACAGTCTTCGAATGTTTTTAGTTCTTTAGAATTTTTTTATTCTTTCACATTATTTTGCATTCTTTGGATTCTTTCGAATTCAGGTGTAAATACAAATTTCGAGCGGTAAACACCTCGCACTGAATGAATTTATATTCGGAACAGTTTTTGTGACTAATTGCAAAACCTGGTTAGAATTTGACAAAACACTGTGAGTGTTGAGATACACTGGGATTTTTTAAATTAATTTATAATAAAAAACTTCTGTTTTTAAAATTCATTAAATTTTTTAATTCTACAGTATAATTTACCTTGTGATTCGGCTGGTGATCTGGAAGGCGTACCACCTAACGGAGAAAGGGGTTCGTAAGGTGGTGGTGGTGGAGAAGATGGGGAAGGTGTAGGCGAAGGAGGAGCTGGCCTCAGGACGGCGTCGGGATCAAGACCCAAAATTTTGAGCACACGATGTGGGTCAGAACGAACCCAAATTTCCAAAAGGTCAACTGGCCAATCCGATTGTGTGCATACATCCATCAATCTAGCAGGTGGATTCCAACAAAGTGCATCTGGAGGATGTGATGAGCTTCTTGCCAAAACCCCACTTCCTGATCTTCCAGCCGGCAATGGAAGATTGGGATTACTCTGAGGCGAGCTTGCCAGGATTTGCAAAGCCTGAATCGCATTTCTCACCTAAGACAATTATTTGCATTTTTATCAACTTAATATTGATTATGGAATTCTAAATAAAACAATGGTTAGGGATTGAGTTAATGTATCACTTTTAAAATAGTTTTATTTTAATTGATTTATGTTCCTTCTATTTATATATGATTTAAAAATAAATATACCTCATAGCTGAGCATTGTGACATCTTGATGTAAGGTAGAAACTTGTGTATCTAGTCTTTCGACTGATCCTCGAATATGATCTTCTGCAGTTTCCTGGGGAGCAGCAGTGGTTGTTCTACTTCTAACTAAAACTCCTTTCAGCGGTCTTCTCCCCTCTCTGCATTTATCCCTTTCGGGTGTATGAAAAAATCACATTATTTTTATTGAAAATAAATACTTTTGTATTTTTTAGAAAATTGCAATAAAACTTTAATCAAGAGAGAAAAAATAAATTTTTTTTTTTTATAAATTATTGAATTAAAAGTAAGCAGTTGATTAGATTAAGCAAACTATAAAGTAAATTATTATTAATAATTCGAGCATTTACATAATAATATAATATATACTTTTATATCTATGTTTTTGATATTAACCTGAACTTCGCGTGACGTGGACTATTTGATGCATGTAAGGGCGACCTGTTAGGGGGTGATAATGGGGAGGATTCACCATCTTCTGGAACGTTTTCATCGTCCTCACTAATTGACGGAAGCGTCAACGACGGACCATTCATGTCTAACTCTTGCTGCAAATGGAAAAATTGTGTGATTTTCAACTCATTTATTACTAAATTTATTTCTTTTTGCCAATAGTATTGTAATTTAAAGTTAAAATATTCGTTATACGTAATTTTAAAGTTATAATTAATCAAAAAATTTCTTGAAACTGGATCGCTGTTTTTAACCAAACTTTTTTTGGTTTGATTCATCCATTTAATAGATAGAATGTAAAGTGTCTGTTTTAAACCCTAAAAACGATAGCTGTTTTATTAATTTTCTCGAATTTGGATAGTTTTTTTAAACAACCTTTTTTTACTACGATAGAGCATGGAAATGCCTTGAAATTACTTTCTTCTTTTCTGTTGTTGTAAAGGTTCTTTTTGAATTTACAACATGTTTTTGGTCTCTCCTGAAAAACGTGGAAAATAGTGCTTGACTCCTTGCATATTTCCACCCTGCGGTTACCATTTTAAGACGAACAAAAATTTATTTCCGGAAAATTAAAATTCAGGAGAGATTGCTTCTTATCTTTATCTAGTACCAAATTTCGAAATATTATCATCACACAATGCTAGACAATTATAAAGAATTATTATTCTGAAACTTAAAAATTGCTTTGAAAAGAAAATCGTTACCTCAGCTTCATAACCCTCACGAAGATTATAAGTAAGATCGTGATGAATTTCATTCGAGAATACTTGTTGGTATTCTGGGTAAAGTCGTAAAACATCAACCAAACCCTGCATGTTGATACATTTGAGATCACAGTATGTCAGCGCTTTGACGTCACAGCTTGATTTCACCACAACGTCTGTAGACACAATGCCACTTCCCCCATGTTGAGGTGGCTGTACATTAATATCACTACCTACCAAATCTCCCTTACCTGAAATTAAACCATCATATATTCATTTTGTAATGTGAATTCAGGTCCAAAGTGTAACTTAGAGTTGGCTGAACTTAAAAGGGCGGTATCGATTCTACACAAATAAAATCTTCACAGAAAAACTCTGTACGGTTAAGTCTAAGTTAAGTCTGAAAGGTTAAGGCAAATATTTAAATTTTAATTGTTCAGAATGAAGTTCTAAGCCAAAAGTTCTACGAAAAGTTAGAAATTATTCAAATCTAATTAAATTTGAACAGACAATTCTGCACAAAACAAAGCAAAACAATTATTGGTGAAGCATACATTTTTGTCTCCATTATGCTACGTTAAATATACTTCTATATTAAAAAAAAAATGAAAATGATAAAAAAGTATAAATTGGCTTTTGTACGGTACTCTTCTACAGCTAATATCTTCAGAATTTTATTGTGTAGATTTGACTTAGATTCAACAACTTTTATTTATAACTTTGTGTAGAGTTTCACGATACAGGATTTTACTGTAAACGATTTAAATTAAATTAAACATTCCTGTAATGTTTTGATATGTACTGTTTATTTGTGTAGAATCGATATGGCCGTTAATTTATAAGCAGAGATCTAAAGCGGTAGAAATAGGTAGATTTAAAATATTTGACACTATCGTCTGCTTTTGAAAGGTCTCCTTTTTTTAGTTTTTGAAACCTAAAAAAATATCTTTTAGTGTATGTGGCGGTAACGATTCTATAAAGTTAACTCTATACATTAAAATTTCACACATTGTGGAAATAATTTGTTTTAAAGTTACGAGTTCTGTCCGGAAAGTATCTGACCTTGTAATGTACCAGGAGTAAGAGTTAATATTCTGGTAATTGGCGATGATATCCTCTTTAAATTACTCCTCTTTAAAAAACCACAATCCTCTTCCTGCGATCCTTCCACTTTCGGAAGCATTCCGTGAAGTCACATTGCGGAATATCTAACAGCTGCTTCGCCGCATTCTTATTATGATACTTCATTTTGAGAAACAGCTAGAAATCACAGGAAGTCATTTCTGGACAGTATGGGGTCACCACGTTTCCACAAATCAGGCCATTTCCTTCTTACTGGGTCAGGTAATCGCTTCACAGCTTCTTGGTAATACTCTTTGTTTACCGTAGTTTTTGGTGCGTATTCATGGTGCACAACACCTTCCTGGTCGAAGAAAGCAGTGAGCTTTGCCTTGATGTTGCTCCGACTCTGGCCAGCTTTCTTCGCTCTCGGGGATCCAGGTGTCTTCCACTGCGAAGATTAGACCTATGTCTCAGGATCATAGCCGTAAACCCATGACTCATCCCCAGTAAGGACCTTTTTGAACATCTCGGGGTTGTTTTTGATTAATTCCAAATTGTCCTGGTAGTCCTCCATTCAATACATTTTTTTGGTCTTCTGTTAACAGCCATGGAACTAATTTTACAGCCACACGGCTCATCTCTAAACCTTGGCTCAAAATTTCCGAGACAATAGTTTTTGAAATCCCGAGGTCTTCCTCTATCTCTCTCACTGTTGAACGATGATTTTCAATAGTCAATAACACTCGCACTCGTTCCACATTTTGAGGAATTTTGGCCGTTGCGGGCCTGCCAGAGAGAGGGTCACTTTCCACAGAAGTACGACCACTTTTAAATCGCTTAAACCACTTTTTAATTTGAGTATCAATTATAGACTCATCACCATACACTTTCCGAATCATAACGATCGTTTGCGAACATGAAGGGCTAAGTTTTTGGCAAAATTGAATGCACACTCTTTTTGTTCAGTGCGTTCCGTCATCCTGAAATGCGACGCGTACGTGGTTAGACGTTTGGGCAACTGCGTACAATAGTCGACTAAAGATTCGCAGGTCCGTGCACCTTATTAGGGGGCCCCAAAGAGGTCTCTCCTATATGGTGCATACCTGTTTTTGATAATAGCACAACTAGGAATGTACATAGCCAGAGCCCAATGTCAGATACTTTCCGGACAGACTTCGTAAAATCAACTCAATAGGATTTAGCTCTATACGATAATACTCTCCGCAAACCGAATAAATGCTTTCTATTTTTAATTTTAAAAAGTGTACACAATAAATTTGACAGAACAAAACAATACACAGAGCATTTGAAAAAATCATTGTTGTGGAGTTATATGGCGTAGAACTTGATTGTAAAAATTTGTAATAAAAATAAATACGTCTAGGGTTCTGACGTGTAGAATTGATCGTGTATAGTTTTTTTTATGTAGGATTATTATATTTTCAAATCAAACTTCCTGTAACTCGAGTCAGCAACTCAATCACTAAAAAGTAAATTCTCATTTTTTTCTAAATTGAAAATTGGATTTTTTATCACCGCTCGAGAAGACGTGTCCCTCGAGCGAGAAAACACTTCCCCTTAATTTTCTCGAAACCTAATACTATTTTATAATCAAACCTCTGTTGTATCGATTCAGCAACTTAATAGCTATAAAGTCAATTCTCACTTTTTTTAAATTAAAACTTGGATTTTTCATGAGGGCTCAAATTTGAAAAATGACGTCTAACAAAAAAAATGCTGCCTAAATTTTGTCGGAACCTGATAACGTTTTAAAAAAAAGTTCCCATGGTTTAATTTACTACTACTTTATTTCAAAAGCACTTTATAATTTTTTTTAAATTAAAAATTCCTGTAAAATCGCAAACATGTAGATTAGGTCCTTATGACATGCTACCTTTCAACTGATATCACCCTATACTTCAATGCCAAATATTACTAATTGAATTAAAAAATCAACATTTATAGGTCAATTTTTGAAATTTCATGATTCTTACCTAAAATGGCAACAACCATGCTGTCTTGCATAACTTCCATGCTGCCGTTGCAAAGATAATAAATATAAGAGAGAGCATCGCCCTTGTGAATAAGGAACTCGCCCGGAGCACAGAAATTGCTTCTTATGTGAAGCGAGAGGAGTTTGAGGCATCCTTGAGATGCACTTTCGAATATTGGTAAACTCAAAATTTCTCGGTGCAAGTGCATAGATACGTCGCCCCGCAGCTCTTCCGGGAACTCTTTGAGAGTCTGGAAGAAGATGCTGAAAGTAGAGCTGGGCTATGTGGAAATTAAAAACAACCACCGTCATTTAAACATTTACCCTGAAATGAATTGCATTGCTTCGATAAATACTTTACTATTCTATTTAAAGAAATTTACTTTATCCATCAATTCCAATAATTTATTTAACATGAATTTTATGATTTAGAATGTAGGAATTATTAAAAAAACAGCAATCAATGAACTAGACACAAAATATTTGATCGTTTCAACGCAATTATTTTCAGTCTAATTCAAAACAAAAAAATTGATGAAAATTGCTAAGCTACTTGTAGAGTTTTTTTTATTATTAACCATTTATTTCAAATTAATGTTTGCAAAAGAAAAAAAAAATTGGCTGTTGTTCTAAAAAAAGGTTTATGTAGTATTTAGATTTTCGTGTAGAATAGTAGTGTTTTTTTCTTCATTTTTTAAAAGATTTTACTCTAATGTGGGTGTTGTTTATATGACAAAAATTATTTTTTTAACCACTGAGCAAGGTGACGTACCTCGTGTATATCGATCCCGTGATTTAGTGACCACATCGTCTGAAAGTAGTCTTGCATTCTTTGCTTGAGCTCATCTGGTATTGAGTGAAGAACAAGAAAATCTTTTAGATCCCTCCATTTCGATTGATATAATGATCTTCTTGAATACATCCTTTGTATGATTGCAGTCACATTACCGAATACCACTGCGTGCATTAAGGCTGTAATCAAAAATTTAAATCAATTTAGATTGATTAAAAACATGAGGATAAAATTAAAAAAAAATGTTTTCCCAATACAGATTTAGAACGTTCTAAAGATGCGTTTTGGACGTAAAGGTCAAAAAATGGCATTAAAAAGCCCCAAAAACATCCTATGTCAGGCAAAATAACGTTATAAAAACGTCCAATGTCCAAACGACGATTTTAGGACGTTTTTGAAACTTTTGACATTTTCAGAACGTTTTTGGACATTAGTTCCCACTGGGTTATTTACTATTGACCACTAATAAAAGTAAGGAACTGTTCGGGGTAAAAATATTCAAATGAAAAAAAAAAAAATATTTTCTAAAAATAAAATTGATGTACCAACCTCCGACGAGCATGATCATAATGGAGAATATTTTTTCGGGTGTAGTATTAGCCGATACGTTTCCAAATCCCACAGACGTGAGACTGCTGCAGGTGAAATATAATGCTGTGACGTAACTCTCAATATGTGTTACATTTTCAACTGGAATTTTTAGCCTTTCTGCGAGAATATGAATCCAACCTGCAAAGCAAAAATGAGATTATAGATCATTTAAGAACCTTGCGTTTCTTTTGAAGTTTGCTAGACGTTTTAATAAACTTTTTTGAGAAAAATGACGTTTTCAGAACTACCATCATATTCACGAGTTTAGTTTAAAAAAAGTCAAAGATTGAATTTTATACCTGAGGGTCTATCCGTAAAATATGTTACCAATTTGAGGGGAGTGGAGGGGGTCGCGCTAAAAACTATGGTTAGTAATTTTTTGTTGTTAAAAAGTTCACATATATTTTTGTTTGGGATTCATCTGGTTTGGTTAAAAATATAATTATCTTGTGGGAAATGAAACTATTATAGTAAAAAGTCATCTTTCTGGGTCAAATATTTGAATACTTGGTTAAAAGTTGAACTAATTTGTAAAAAATTCATCTCTTCGGTTGAAAATTGATCTTTTTTAGTTAAAAATTCAAATACTTGAGTAAGACTATCTATTTTACTTGAAAATTCATGATTTCTTTAATTTGAAATTTATCTTTTCTAGTTGAAAATTCAAATATTTGGTTAAAAATTAATGTATTTGTTGAAAATTCATCTTTTTTGACAGAGAAATAATCTTTTTGCTTGAAAATGCAAATGTTTGGTTGGAAATTAATCTGTTTAGGTGGAGGACTCAACTATTTTATTGAAATTTTTTTTTTTTTTCTTGAATTCAATTGTTTTTATTTCCAATTCATATTTTCGGGTAAAAAATTCAACTCTTTGGTAGAAAATTAGCCTTTTTGGCTGGAAAAGTCAAAAATTTTATAGAAAATTAAACTATTTGGTTGAAAAGTAATTTTGTTGTTGAAAATTCATACTTTTATTTGCAAATTTACCTATTTCGGTAGAAAATTGAACTATTTCGTTTAAAATTAAGCTATTCATTCAAAAAGATAACTGTTTCGTAGAAAATTAACTTTTTTGTTGAAAAATTGGTTGAATTAAACTGATTGAAATTTGTTTGTTTTTTGAAAATTAATGTTTTTAACTGAAAATTGAACTATCCCGTTTTGGTTGAATATTGATCTTTTTTAGTTAAAATGTATGTATTATCTTGAGAATTCGTCTTTTGGTAGAGAATTAACCTTCTTAGTTCTTAGTTAGAATTCATCATCTTTGTAGGTTAAGAATTCAGCTATTTGGTTAGAAATTCAACTATTTTGTTGAAATTTGAATTATTTTGTTAAAAATGCCACTATTTTTTGAAAGTTTCATTATTTTGTTGAAAATTCGACTATTTTGATAACAATTCGTTCTTTTGCATTGAAAATTTATCTTTTTCGATTGAAAAATCATCTTTCTTTGTTGAAAATTAACTTTTTTGTTGAAAATTCAACTGTCTCCACAAAAATTCGCCCTCAGGGCTTGAAAGTTCAACTATTTGGTTGTTGATGCAAATTTTTGGTTAAAAATTAATTTTTGTGTGTTTAAAATTCATCTTTTTTAGTAGAAAATCCTTTTCTGTTGAAAATTCAACTATTTTGTTGAAATGTAATATATTTTGCTGAAAATACTATATATTTCGACTCGAAATCTTAAAATTACAGTCTGCGAAGTCTGATATTTTAATATTTTTAATTATTTTAGATTCATTACCGAAGCTTAAAGTTCACGACACAGACAAGTATATAGGTATGTGACGTATACCTAAGCAGAAAAGGCAAAGATATTTATGATTCTAAAACTGCCTTTAAAATGTAAATTCAAACCATCAAAATTTAAATAAGGACTGCAGAGTTTTATATTGGAAAATCAGACACAATTGCTTTATATTTAAATATTTTGTTTTGATTTTGAGTTTCAGTGTCCTCGTTCAACGAAACCTGAGCGGAATTTTTATTTTACGTGGCTGAGGTTCGAATTTCTTGTTCACAAATTCTAGAGAAGCCACCCTCGCTTTTCGAGTGGCTGGAATTTGCTGAAACCGTAAGTCCAGTGAGTCGTGAAGAAAACGCGGTAGATAAGACAGAGTTTTGCATTCTCAATCTACGCTAAATCTTAAATCTAGGTCAAAAATATTCGAATGTTTCCCCTCGGAAGATGAATGGGTGATTTTCTTTACTCTTTCGAAAGATCGTTTTTCCGTGGTCATGGTTGTATTTAAAGAGAGATTTTATTCAAGAATGCGTTTTCAAATCCCTCGGTTCATATTGATTTTACATCAAATAAATTAAGTTCTTAGATTTTAAAAAGTTTTATCTCATTTTAATGATCCTTAAATTTTCTTATCAGGCTCTTCTAATTTTTTACTACTTAATGACACTTTTGTTTAAAATATAGTTTTTGATAATTTTTCCACACTTTGAAATTATATTGACTAAGATTCCTGAATCTAAGAGTTTTCCGGAATAAGCACCCAAGAGAGCAATCTATGTGCGCCTATCACACGTGAAAGTACCTACATTTACGACTCCCAGTGCAACAGGCAGTAAGCAAGTTTTTCTCGTCTTTAAGATTTTTCAAGCGATAGGAAAGAAAAAAGAGAACGAAGATTACAAAGCAAAAGAAATGGGTCAGAGAATGGTAATTAAAACTTTTGTGTTTCTTTCTCCGAAGTTATAGGGGATTGTGATCTTCTCTTACTAATGATAGTGAATAGAAATTTTTTAAGAGTAGTAAAATAAGATTTAAAGTTAAATAATTAGACACGGAGAGCTTAATAATTCGCAATATAGCAAATAAATCTAAAGAATTCAAATTTTGGAACACATGGTAAGGTTATTCCAACGATTAAAGAATGAACTCAAAATTAATATTTTTAAATACGATCCTGCAAACAAAGTTCAAATTTAAACGAATTAAAATTAAAATTTTAAGGATTTCAAAGTTAGGACTTAGTTATGTTACAGCTTTATTTTCCATATTTTTCTAGTCTCGATCTATTTTTCATGTTCCGAATTTGGCTTTCCTGAATAATGGGTCCAATAATTACAGCTTAATTTTGTTATACCTTAAATTTAGTCTATTTTTTTACCTAAAGCTCGATTTAAGCCCATTTTTTGTCTTTAAACTGGACCCTAATCCTATTTTTAAATTTTTTTCTTCAATTTTTACAAATTCAACAATGCAAAAATGCAATCGAAAATTAAAAACCACGTAAATTGAACATTTACAAATTAAAATGTTGATAGTAAATAATTCTAGATTTGATTAAAAAAGAATTCGAATGGTCAAATTAAACTATTTAAAGTAACGTACTGTCTAGTATTACGGAATTTTCTATACACTCAACCCATTTTCAGCTCTTTGCGATTACGGAATTACGGAAATTTTCTGAAGAGTATATAAAAAAAACTAAAAGATCAAGGAATCTATTTCTGATATGTATGCATTTTAAAAAGAAATAGCTCTTATCTAATAGGTAAGGAGCTACCCGTGTGGAGAAATTTCGTGGCAGTCTTGAATCATGCTAAAGCCAGTACAGTTTTTCTCAAGTCTGTCTATTCACGCAATTCTAGCCTGGCGCTACACTGGCGCTTTCTAGTTTTACTACGTGTTTGATTCAAACCTTTCTGCTGTCTAGTCCCATTCTTGGCGCTATCTAGGAGTTCGTTACGAATTTGAATATATAAAGATTGTCCAGATTTTAGCTAGTTTCTAGATAGAATCACGGTTTGGACTTAAACAAAAATTGCAGAGGTGAATTCAGAAAATAATCATTTTTGAATAAAATATTTGGGAAATTACAATACACAATTGTACAAATGCTAAAGAAATAATTAATTGTAGACCATCACATATTTAAGATAGTAAACAATAATTGTTGAAGGTGATGGAAATCTTAATACAAGAACTGCAGTTTCAAGAACGATTTTTTGCAGAATGTTTAAAAATATTTTGTTTCGACTGAATTATATAGTGAAGTTATAATGAATTGATATTGAATTTATAATAATTATAATACACTCCGCGCTCCCTTATACGACGAGCTCGGGACCGAAAACGTTCCCTTATACGACGGCGCAAGGGGAACCCTTCCACTTGCAATACCAACAATCTCACGTGGTCGTGCGCATGCGCGTTGAATCCTGCGCCACTGACAGCTGACTATATCATATTCACGCGCAAGACTATTTGCTTCCCGCGCGAGCTTTGAGCGGAAGAGTGGGGATGGTGGAGAACGACCTTTCCGTCGTATAGGGGAGCGGCAACTGGTCGTATAATGGAGCGGACGTATAGGGGAATGTCGTATAAGGGAGCGCGGAGTGTATGTATAATGCTATGTATAATATTTATGATATTCCAGAAAATCAAATATTATTATAAAAGATTTATTTAAATTATTTAAATTATTTATTGATTCCGTAAATGATAATTCAGCCTAACGTATTAATTATTTGAAATAATGAACAATCGTTATTGCGTAGCCTAATCGCAAGTAACATAACACAAACTTTATTTTTTTCAATGATTTATTCACAAATCAAGCACTTTTGATGTTTAAAAATTGTTTCATGTTTTATTGAAATAAATATTAGGATGTAATGCATCGAAATTCATGTCCGACAAAAAAGAAAAAAAATTTAACTTTTAGATGGCCGAGGTGTTAAGGCGGAGGGACAAAGTTACAACAATATAATAGGAAGTTACATCAGAAGTTCGACACCCGGCGTATGTACAAGAGATTTGCGGAAACTCATTTCTTCATTTTTTTGTGTACAAAAACTTTTTTTATATTTTTAATTAACTGCAAAATCTATATATTGGACTTTTATGGCCTAAAAAATAATTATATTATTTAATTATTAATTATTTTTTATCAAAATAGCCGATCTGTCTAGAAACTAGTCGATCCGAGCGTTACAGCCCAGTCTAGCCACTGGACAGTCAGCCTGTGGCGCGCCAATGTCGACTCAAGGCTGACTGGACAGAAACAGTAGAGCGCCACGAAATTTTTCCGCACGGGTATGAAAGACCAGAGGACGTGATGTGCGCGACAATTACAATTAAAATTAATAAGAATTTCAAAAATCTTTTAAAATATATACAAAAAAGGTGAAAATATTCTAAAATATGTAGAAAATGAGTCTTTTAACAATTTATTTGATTTTTTAGTATTTAAAAGTACCCTCTCATTTTGTAGTAAGATCAATTAACGTGGAAAATTACCTGGTGTATTTAAAAAAACATATTATTTAAAAATTGTAATTATTACTTACTTTTATTTAAAATCAACGTTATTAAATCGATTTTAAACTATTAAAAAATCTTCGTAAATATAAAGTTAACAATTTTAGCCCGTAGATTGAATAGTTTAAATAATTATTTTCGAGTTTTAAACTGAAATAGCAACTTCGGATGGCAGGACAAAAGATTTGTTTGGAAAAATATTTTAGAAAAAATTGATAAAATAAAATGTAAGAAACATTGAGTTCTTGGAAACAGTCAGAGGATAGAAATTGATCAGATGGGATAGAAAAAAGCAGGGAAAAGGATAGAAAAAAGGATAAAAGTGGATATTATTATGGATAACATATAGTGGATATTATTATGGAACAGAAGAGGATAGCAAGTAATATTTATAGTAAAACATAAACGGCTGTAAGATGTTTGTAAAGAGCTGTAGGATATTCAAGGAAAAATTAATAAAATAAACAAATTGTTTTAAAAAATGTCGAATAAAGATTTTTTTACATTATTAGTATAGTAGTGAAATTTAATAACTGAATTGATAATTCTTTAAAGTTTAGAATACAATTTTTCAGTTGAAAATCGCCAGTATTATGTTTATGGGATATTAAAATATAAAATTATACTTTGTAATATATGTTATCACGCCCCTCTGCCCTTACTTCCAGTTTTATATATAATTTTCATATAGGTAACACTGCCGAATACGCTGATTGATTTTATTTTATTGTTATTAAACATTTTCAATTGCAACATTTTATTCTATAATTTAAAGAATTATCAATTTAATTATGAAATTTCACTGCTATACTAATAATGTAATAAAATATTGTTTTCTACAATGAAGTGACGTTTTAATGCCTAGCGTATTCGACATTTTTGTTCAAATAATTTTTTTATTTCATATCTTTCAGAACTAAATATACATAAGTGCAGAATAAATTTCAGTGCTTTCGAAATAATTATAATCATTCTTTTGTACTTTACTTTGTTGATCACTTTTATTTTTATTCTGCTGCTCAGCCTCTACGGTAATTTTGATTAAATCTTCATCCAAACTTCCGTCATCCCAAAATGTATCTATAAAATTAATATTATTATATTCTGTTTATTATTTTTATCATTTAAAAAATTTTTTAAAATGCTAAACCTTGTACAAAATCTCTTTCATAAATTTTCTTAAAAATTCTTCATAATATCTCTCTATTTCAAATGGAATCAAATTAAAATCTTGCATTATTTTCTCTATACCCGTCCAATTAAACCAACTATTTCAAGGAATCTGTTAGAGAATAACAGAAAATATTTAACGTCTTTTCAGACTAGACGGAGCTATAAAAGAAAAATTATTTTAAATAATTTTTTCCTGAAAAAAAATCTTCTCCTTTCGCTCCGCTGGGAATCGAACCACAGAACTACTGATTTCCGGTCAGGTGCTTTTCCGTTAAGCTACTAGAGAGATCGAGAGAAGAAACTTTTTTCAGAAATACACGCATTATTTTGCTAGATGGTACAAATCAAATTCTTCAAGGAATCTGTTAGAGAATAACAGAAAATATTTAACGTCTTTTCAGACTAGATGGAGCTATGAAAGAAAAATTATTTTAAATAATTTTTTTCTGAAAAAATATCTTCTTTTACTTCGCTGGGAATCGAACCACAGAACTACTGAAAGGAGAAGATATTTTTTCCGAAAAAAATTATTTGAAATAATTTTTCTTTCATAGCTCCATCTAGTCTGAAAAGACGTTAACTATTTTCTGTTATTCTCTAACAGATTCCTTAAAAAATTTGATTTGTACCATCTAGCAAAATAATGCGTGTATTTCTGAAAAAATTTTCTTCTCTCGATCTCTCTAGTAGCTTAATGGAAAAGCACCTGACCGGAAATCAGTAATTCTGTGGTTCGATTCCCAGCGGAGCGAAAGGAGAAGATCTTTTTTCAGAAAAAGATTATTAAAAATAAACCAACTATCGTCTAATAAGGTAAACATAATTTGAAAATTTGAAAAAGATTTTATTCGGGTGGCGAACAGCTGTGTACGAGTCGAGGGGCTATTCACTCGGAATCCAAGTCTGAAATCAGCGAATTAAAGAGTGAACTCAGTGAGTTCAAAACTGAAATCACTTGCACTCACTGAGCAGTCAGGAAAATACGTCGCCATGGCAATCCATGCGTCGCCTTCTTTCCGATGCATAGAAGGAAGACGCACGATGAGTTCCTCGCTGAATTCAAAACTGAGCTCACTGAATTCAGAAGTGGAAATCAGTGGAGATCAGGTGAAATCACTGAACTCAGCGTCGTCTGATTTCAGAGTGAATCGCCCCTCGGCACGAGCCCATCTGTGCACGTTGTTGGCCACAGGCACAACTGTGCACCGGGCCATCTGTGCACGTCTCATTTTGTACGTGTACAGTTTGGAGACTCCCATCTGTGCACGTGAAACTTTGGCAGGGTACCATCTGTGCACGTCGACATTTGGACGTGCACAACGCTTCACGTGTAAAGATGGGAGACTCCCAACTGTGCACGTCTCAATATACGCGGGGTACAACTGTGCACAGAGCAACTGTGCACGAGCCCAACTGTGCACGTCGAGGGCTGGTGTTTCAACTGTGAACGTGCACAGTTGTGCAAGTGGATAACAACGTGCACAGTTGTACAGATGGCCTTCGACGTGCATAGTTGAGAGTGTCCCATCTGTGCGCGTGCCCAGTTTTGACAGTGGCCAACAACGTGCACAGTTGTACCACCAGCCTTCGAGTATACCATTAAGCCATTTCCCTTTCGGGGTAGGCGTGACACTACCCGATTCGGGTAGTGTTTCTAGGTTGATAACTTGTAGTAAATAACTACAAGTGTGGGCTCACCACACCCACGATGTGCCAACAAGCACTCAGTTTTCTCGAATGGTCACCCATCCAAGTGCTAACCGCGCCCAACGCTGCTTAACTTCAGTGATCTGAGGAGAACTGGTTTTTTCAGCGTGGTATGGCTGTTGGCCATATGGCCATATGGCTGTTCGACGTGCACAATTCGGCTCGTGCACAGTAACTTCGTGTATAGTTGTACCCCTCGCAAATTGAGGCGTGCACAGTTAGGAGTATCCCATATGTGCACGTGAACCGTTCGTATGGTACCATCTGTGCACGTCGACATTTAGATGGGCACAGTTGGGAGTGTTCCATCTGTGCAGGTCTAAATTTAAACGTGCACAGATGGCCTGGTTTACAGTTGTGCCTGTGACCAACAACGTGCAAATGTGTGCCTGTGACCATTGACGTGCACAGATGGGATCGTGCACAGTTGTTCCGTACACAGTTGTACACTTCCCATTTTATTCAATATAGATTCTGTTATAAAAAGTAATTTTTCAAAGGCATTTTTGGTTAGAGTTTGATTTTGTGGCAAAAGAAAACTATATCTTTATTTTTATTATAATTTTTATTAACATTTTTATTATTTACCGTATTTGTCTTCTATAATGTAATAATAATATTTTATATTTTAGTGATGAGTTAATTATTGTTTATTAATTACTGATGATTAAAATATTTATTTTATTGAATATTTGCAATGTTTAAAAACAGTGACAACTCTGATAAGGTTAGTTGCATACATTTTTAGGATGACAATTTCAGTTCCTTTCACAAAAACTACATCTCAACTTCAAAGAATACCAAAGTAGGGTTTTTTTTAGTTTCAGTCTTGAAAATGACTTTTCCTGGTATTTCTGTGGCCAATTTCGTAGTCAACGCGTGAAAATACATCGATTCACGAGGTTCCAAAAATATTACTTTTCGTAACATCACTATGGCACATTTCGAAAACAATATACAATTCATGTCTAAGTTTCACACACACAATTTATTTTTTAATGATGTTTCATTGATTCTGAAATTTTCAATTAAAATCAGTCAATAATTGACGGAGCTATCCAATACAGGTTGAAAAGTCTTTTACAGACCAAAAAAAAATTACAAATACAAATATATGTCTTCTTTTTGCTGCGCGTATTCGACTAATAAAATAGAAAAACATTGTCCTTTCGGAAAGAGTCAGAGGATATAAATTGATAACATGAGATATAAAAAACAGGAAAAAGGTTAAATAGTATGGACAGAAATGGATAAATACAAACAGCTAGAAACTTAAATAAACCGGATAAAAAAATGCATGTAGCTAATCAGAATTAAAAAAAAAGATAGAATAAGATAGAATAGAATTCCATATTTGGATAAAAGAGATATACAAAAAGTTTTGAATATTGATTCGTGACTTCCCATAAAATAAAATAAATTTATATGTACATTTCTCTCTATTTTCTTTCCCTTTCTATTTTCTTTTGCAGCACAGCCAAAAAGGTTTTTTTCATAGGCCGGATATACATTTTCCAATGCATGCATGGATAAACTTAAAAAAAAAATCTTGAAACAACCATATTGACAATTTTACCATATCCTAGTATAAATATCACCATCCTTCATATATTCGCACTTACCAAGCTTCCATTCTTTGTCATTTCGTGATCTTTCCTTTTCTGCGATGACGTACCAGATGCAGGCCAGCCAATGGGCAACGAGAGTGAAGGAAATCATCAGCAATGCTAGTATCATTGCACTGTACTGAGAATATCTGTCCATTTTCTGGAGAAGGCGAGCCAGCCTCAGTAACCTGGTGAGCTTCACCAGATGGATATGACTGTGACCTGATTCCTGTTGGAAACAAAGGGATGTTGTTTTCGTGAATCGTATAAAAGAATGAATATGCTGAATATAATGAACTTGTATGCACGCAACTTCAAAAGGAACATTTCATCCCAAAGTTGTATGTTGGACGATAACCACTTTATATCTGGTTTTATCCTCGTACGAGTTTACTTCCGGTCTTACGGTATATACTCTAAAGAGGTGAACAACGGCATATCAGACTTTATGTGCTTTCATCCGGTAACAGTAAATCCTGTTTATCACGAAATTTCCTAGCTCATAAAGACTATCTTCTGGCTTCGAAAAATAAAAATTAGTTTTCGACATTATCATTTAAGCTTGCTTTAAGGAAGGAATTCGAATGTGACATAAAATGAAAAAAGTTTAGAGTAATACATTTTCAGAGGATAGATATTAATTTCAAACTGTGTAGGGGCCGTTCATGAACCACGTCACACTGCGGGGGGGGGGGGGGGATTTCTGATTTCTTTTTGAAAATGTAACTACTTGGTTGAAAGTTGAAATACTTTGTAAAACAATAATTTTATTGATTTAAGATTGAATTTAACTATTTTTTAAAAAATATATGTATTTTGGTGTAAATTCGTACTTTTTTTGTAGAAAATTAATCTTCTAGATTAAACATTCAACCACTTGCCTGAAAGTTGAAAATCTCGTTTAAAAATTCATTTCATTGGTTAACTATTTCATAATTCAATAACAGATTTGTGAAAACAAATCTAATCCTTTCATTAGACCGTCAATATTAATATATTTGAATAAATTTCCTTAGGTCTTACGGTCAATTTGTTAATAAAACATCCAATCAGTTGACATTTTGTTTTATTAGAATAATTAAATCATGCTACGTACGTTTCGACACTACTGTGTGTCTTTTTCAAGCAACCTAAATTAAAATTAAATATATATATATATAATTGTAAAAATCTATAGACAAAACAAAATTTAAAAAATATATATAAACAAAGGTTTTTAAACAATTACCTGTAATGTTACGAAGTAAAACATGTAAACGATATTTCATATAATTTAGAGACTTTCCAATTTTATGAATACTTTTGGATAGATTTTCAATTTCTATTTTTAAG
>CAKNYM010052736.1:89575-117051 GCA_932195095.1 Andricus curvator | reverse complement strand
AAGCAAACACAGAAAAAACTAAGAATAAAATTTGTTGCAGGAAATTTTTTAGAGCGTTAAAGTTTTGTTCAGCCAACTTCGCGTCTTTCAAAATACATGTGTTTGTCATGGAAAAACAAAAGAAAGTTTAACCGATATTTGTGTAAAGTTTATCCTTTGAATTTAATTTTTGTTGCAACGAATCTTTTGTCGGAAATCGATGTAAAGTTTATCTTCTGTTTTTTCTGTGAAGCAAATAACATTATTTTCCTCGTATATTAAAAAAATCAAATGATAAAAAAATTGTATTTTGAACTTCACGCAGCTTTCCCATTCAGGTTTTACGTAGATTTAAACGGGATCCTTCTGACATGTGTATACCCCTAAAAAAAATTACTCCGTATCTTTTTTTTCTAATCAGTCAATATTATAACCCGTGCCCCCGGGATTTTGAAATTAACATGGGGTTTTAAGTGGGAGAAGCTCGGTTTTCGAACAAATGGCGAAAAGCAGTACTTGTTATAAACTTTTTTCAGATTATAGTTTTAGCACTCTATAAGGAATATTTAAGAAATAATTTTCACCCAATAACTCTTAATGTTGTCACCCCTAAACCCTTGTATTGTGCCCGGAAAATGTCCCAAAAAATAGCAGTTTTATGTAAAATTCATGCTAAAGACGGTATTTTTTTTAAATTTTTCCAACATAATTATTTTCTTTCGATGCGTGACAAGTTTCCAAGCATTTTTAAAATAATTTTAAATTGTTTAAATATTTAATATTTCTTCAAACAATTTTTTTCAGTAAATCGTGTAAAGATACTATTTTTTGGGATAAATGATATAGTTTATAAAAGTAGGAAATAATAATTTTTATTTATCATATTTTGTAATTGTTTAAACAATTTCTGTTTTTATCATTTTTCCCACTAAATCTTTAAAATTTAGTATTTTCTTACATTAATGACACAATTAACGAATTTCAAAAGTAACGTTTTTTTAAGGATATTTAGCAATACTAGATCGCTTATTAATCAGTATTTCCTCATCTCAACGAAATCGATTAAAGGAAATTACTATTTATAACGGTCTCATTTTTAAGAGTACATTTTAAATGTAAAAAATTGTTAAATTCAGTTTTCAACATTAAACAATTAAAAATTGAAAGCTTTTAAAATTAACATTTTTGGTAAAAAACGTTTTCAGGGTGGTCGCTATTTTTGTAATTTTCGTCTCCCGCCTTTCCTTCACGTTACGCCATGCAGTATATAGACTTGAAAATTGTGCCTTCATTATAAATAAAACTATAAGTCCTATCGGAAAAGTGGAGGGGATAAAAACAATGTTTAAACTAAGTTTCTTCCATTATTGAAATTTTTTTCAATTTTGATACTTTAGGGTACGTCATGTTCCAGTAAGTAACTTTTAATTGTTTTCCATTATTTTTAAATAAATTTCTAAAAATTATAAACAATATAATTGTTTAAAAAATGACTTTTGTACAAAATGAAAAAAATGACTGGAGATATCGCCGAGATGAATCTAGGGTTATCTTCAATTTTCCTATAGGACTTACAGTTTTATTTATAATAAAGGCACAATTTAAAATGTATATGCTGCGTGGCATAGCATCAAGGAGTGAACGTGAAGGGGATAAAAACAATAGATAGTTTATTAATTGTTGATAAGTGAAGGTTCTGGAAGCTTGCATAATGATTTAACTTTGCATTAGTATATGTTTTGCTAATATTTTTATCGCTAAACTTGAAAAACCTGAAAAAATGTTATTACCGATGTATTTTTTTAAATAATTTGTTTATTGCAAAAATGCAAAAATCACCTAGAGATATGTTAGTGAGGAATCTGGCACAATAAAGGCACAATGTTTAATAACAATGTAATTGTTTGAAAAATGGATTTTTCAAACAAATGAAAAAATACCTAGAGATGGCTGAGACGAATCCAGGGCTGTTTTTAGTTTTACGCTAGGACTATTAATTTTTTTCAATTCAAGGTACAAATTTCAGATGTGTATGCATAGCTATAACTTCTGGGCTCGCTTCTGGGTCGTAAATTCCGGGAGATTCTTGTAGTTGTAAATTCCTGTAGTAGTAATTTTTTGTACATTCTTGTAGGAAATTGAAACTACAATAAAATACAACACTATACAATAAAATACAAAAAAGTGCAAAATTTGTTCCGATTATAGAAAAAAGTTATACGTTTCTGTAATTTATTGTATTTATTTGCAGATGTCTGTAGAAATGCTTTTAGTTTTTTGTATTTTTTGTACAAATTTTTCCACCAGAGTTGTTAAAGAAATTTCTTTAAAACATTCCTTCTGGTACCCAGGTTATACATTTTTCATCCCACCTATTACATGTATATTTTTAATCATTTGTATGGGGAAGGTCTAACAATTTTTTCAATCCTTACAAAAAATGTTTACAAGTAAAATTATGCTCTTATATATGTCTGTTCATAAGGAATTGTACTGCTTATGACTTTAACCAAAGCCAATTTTTTTTCAATCGAACATAAAATAAGATTATTTTCCTTTGTATCAGCGAAAATTTCTGTTCATAAGATATTTCTCTGAAACTAATATGTATATTTAAAAAAAATCGAATTCTACGAAAATCTCATATCTTACATACATTTATTGCTCGCAACCTCTAACATTTATTTTTAAGTATTCTAATTAATGAATTAATCTCCTAATTAAAATTAGGAGAGTATTTTTTCATCCAGAGAAACAAGACTGTCCCGATACATCAGTCGCAAAATATATATATATATATATATATATATATATATGATGGTGTTGTTTTTAGTCTCGTATGTTTATTTTTTCATGCTTTATAATATCACGTTCCTGCGACTGAAAGTGCTGGGGACTACGCTGGCGACTAGATGTCCCAGCGACTAAATGTCCCGACGACTAGATGTTCCGGCGACTAGATGCGACTAGATGTCCGGCGACTAGTCGGCGGTGACTAGATGTTACGTACCGCACCCAGTATGCTGAGATCATAAGAAGCTTTATTATCTGTGGATCTTATTCGAAAGATAACGGAAGAGGAGCAATATCTCATTTAAAAGACCGATAAAAAGTCATCGGACCAATTTGGTTCATCTAGAGTAAACGAGAGATCGTAATTTATTATCAAAGCCAGCAGCATCTTTACTCTTAGATCATTTTACCGGTTTATAATTATCCACAATCACGCAACAAATCTGCCACGGAAATAATTCTTTTCGGAGGGCTACGAGTTGTTCAATATTTCCCAGTAAACTATTGAATTGACATGCAACCTTAAAAACTGAATGTCTTTTAAAAGAATCCTTTAGAAATAAAATAATTCTAGGCAAGTATTCGAAAAAGATCAATTTATCGCTGTAACGGACAGAAATCAACTCTTTTACATTTTCATCATTTATGATTGAGAAAATATTAGAATCGTCCGAAATTTCACAACTCAATTTTTTAACGGATCTCCACGTTTTGAGACCCCCTGAAACCGAAAAGCAAGTTGTCGAGATGGCGACTATCCGTCTGTCTGTCTGTATGCCTATCCGTCCATCAGAAAACACGATAACTCTCGAAAAAATGAATGGATCAAATCGAGCTTTGGCACACTTTTTTTGGGCCAAAAAGGAAAGAATGCGTTCCTTAACCAACATTCCTTGACCAACGGTTATGATTTATTTCATCCATCGAAAATCTTACGCGAAAATCGAATATTCCAATTTTACGCTAAACGAAGAGAGGTAGTGAAAAAATTTAAAAGCAGAGTTAAAGCTTTTCAAAATATCTACAATTTTTATTTTAACTATTTTTTGATAGAACTCGAGTTTTTGGTTAAAATGAATAAGTCGAAAATTATAATTTGAAGCTAAATAACGACAGATACGTAAAAAAGTTGTAGAGAAGAATTGTAGGTTTTTAAAAAACCTCTAATTTTTCCCTTCACCATTTTTTGACAGGACTTGTCATTTTGGTTTCGTTCATCGAAAATTTTATGGAAAAATTTTTAATTCAAATTTTGAGCCAAACGACGCGAAATATGGGGAAAAGTTTTTGGAATGAAGAAAATTCAAATATTACGCAAAAATACGCGAGATATGTAAAAAATCTGAAAGAAGACTTGTAGGAGTTTCTGTTTTATCCATCAAAATACTATGAAAAAAAATCCATAGTTTTAGTTTAACAACGCGAGATAGGGAAGAAAGTGTCAATAAAGGATTGTAGCTTTCTAGTGTAAGTTAACTCAGAACATAAATATAAATTTTAACCCTTAAACTGCACACCTCAAAATAATTACGTAAGCTACACCGTGGGTGTTTGACACCCACTTAACATTGCACACCTCAAAATAATTACGTAAGCTACACCGTGGGTGTCTGACACCCAGATGTTTAAACTTGTATAACTAAGCCGGATTTCAATATTTTCTAACGAAATTTTAACGGGATGTAGAATTATACGTTTTTTTTAAATCCCGTTGGTTTTATAACGATATAATTTGTTAAAAACTGGATTTAAAAAAAAAATCGAAAAAATGCGTTTTTTCATAAAAAAATGTATATATTGCGTAATTTTCAATATTTTGACCTAAAAATTTAATGATATACTCTTGAAACTGTATACTTTTAGAAAAAAATAAGCTTAAAGTTGTTTTGGGTGTTTGGCACCCACAGTGCAGTTTAAGGGTTAAAATATCTGTTGGAAATCGAGCGCGAAGCGTGATTGCCACGATGAGAATGTTTACCTCACATCCCACCGAGCTTTGCGCAATTTAATCTTCAACCATACTTAATTACGTAGAAAATTCATAATATGAAGATGCATAAAAAACTGGGATCTAAAAGAGATGTTTTTGGATAAAGTTTCATTCAGGCATTCCGAGTGCAAAGAATAAATATCTCTTAATCAAAGCGTTTCAAATTGAAGAAATCAACTTTTAATGTTAATAATAAAAAATAAAATTGGGAAAGAAAGAAGTTTTAAAATCGAAAAATAAAATTGGAAAACAAAGAAGTTTTAAAATCGAAAGCATATAAAAAGTTCAGCAAATTTGAATTGTTTTGAAGGGCTTCACAAAACATGAACAAATTAAGGGTGAAGAAGGTAATTTTAGAAAAAAATCATGATCAGTAAATGTCAATATATCTACAGTTCTTGAGACAAACAAAAATCTCTTATAGCCTCAATTAGCTAAATTGGAACACATTGGCATAATAATTCGTTAGGATAAAATGTATTCCATGATCCTTCGTTCTCAGGGAAGGTATTGCTGTTTAGATAAGCGAGTTCCAGTGTAACAACCCCGCGTGCCATCCTGTTGGACTGCTCTTTCCTCTCAAGGGGAAGTGCCAATTAACGTAATTATCGATTTTATAACAGGTCGACAGAGATCGTTAGGCCGCTTCAAGAAATAAAATAATAAAGATAATTACGCTGCGTATTCCATGCGACAGTGCGGAAGTGCATGAGCTGGTCTTCAACTTGTTGTTAAGAAATAAATGAAACTATCTCAACCATCACAAAATTCCTCAGACCGTAACTTGTATTCTTGATAATTATTTTATACCATTCATAATTCTCTAATTTACCTGTGCAATAACTAGAGAAATTATTTTCATGAATATATAACAATCAATATGAAGTTGAAAAAATTTGGAATGTTTAAATATAAAAATTCTGCTCTAAACTATGAAAGTGAAAAAATGTTTTGTCGTGAAAATGTGTCGTTAACTAGTCACGATTAGATGCAAATTTACATTGGCTATGTTAAATTCAATATTCTCAAACATCTGTTAGAATATTCTTGTTGTTGTAAATTGTGTCTCTGCGTGCATGAGAAATGAAACCAGGAATTACATAATTACTATTCCTGCATCAGAGAGAAGCCCTTATGTAATTGCATCGAGGTTTTCAGGCATGCGAGTGGTAATGAAGTCCCTCCTTAATTTTATTACGGAATTTCAACCAAATAGTCTTTTTAAGAAACCCTGCATAGTTACATCATATGTCAATTGCAAGAGAAAAACAGGTTATTTAAAAAGCAAACAAGCCTACGTGTATTTTTATTTATTCGCGAACAATGTTTTTTTTTTAGTTGGAAGGCTTATTTTACGATCCCCTAATCTCTAATGTGTGAAATATTACAAAGAGATTGACGCCTGGAGATACTATCAGCGGATGATGGACAAAATTTATGCCAGAAAACGCCACCACTTTCTCTTGTTGTCTTATAAGCTCAACTCTTTCGTTTCTTTTGAGATAATCGCATAAAGTGCCAAGGGGCACTTTATGCGATGGTTACGCAAATTCAGCATGTGTGTAGGACTGGTTATCGAAAAATCAGAAACACCTTGCGCGATCGGTTTCACAATGTGTCGCAGATAATAATGATAATTTTATTATTCGTAATAGGCAGAACAATTACAAATCATTCACCTGTTGAGGCTTTGACACGTGCACTTTCACGTGACTTAATCTGATATCAGATTCCACATTTTACAGAGTGAAAACTACAAGATCCCAGGTGGAAATTGTAGTAGCACCCCAGGACTCTAAAATATATTTTAAAAAAAATTTTCTTATTCATGCACCGTATTCATTACACAAATTTTGTAACTGGGCATTAAAAAATCACTAAATTGAGAGGTTTAAAATTTGGTTTGGATGCCTACTTATTCAGTAAGCATGAAGTGGTGTACCACATAATACGGGTTCAGTCATTGAAGAAGGCTTCGAGCATACGAAGTTGTCTTACGAAACAGCGATGACATCACTTTTTCCTTAGAATCCGACCCTAGCTCATTCACAATTCCCCATTGTACGGTATTCTCCACATTGAACGAAAAAGTATTTAATTACAGATGCGTAGACAATTATAACGATTATGCTAAAGGACTTTTACATTTCCAAAAGTATTTTACATAAAAAACATCATCGATGGAAAAACTTTCAAAATACAATATTTTTTTCAAATTTGTAGGGTAAAGACATCAGTGATGAGCCACTTAAGGTTATAGGATCACATTCAAAGCTGTACAAAAGGTGATTGTCAAGTTGAACAAAGATGAAATGCATTACATATCTGAATTCTAGATGTTTCACAGCTTCTCATTCATCTATTCAAAATTTATTATAAGTACTGCATAAATTATGCAATGTATACTGAAAAGTAAACGTGCAAAATCATTAAAAGTAAGCCACATGAGGCATAGTTAACCTTCTTATATGTTGAAAGCTTCATGTAAGAGACAAGATTAATATTTATTTTCTAATTTAATATTCTCACGCGATAATTAAAGCCTACTACTGAAGAGTGGCCCATTATTGGTGTCATTGCCCTATTTATATACTCTTTTTTTTTTAAACTGAATTGTAAAAAAGTATGAAGTATGAGAAGCGTTGAGTTGTATAATGAGGCACATATATGTGAACGAAATATTTGAAATTCTCATTTTCTAAAACGGAATATTTTAGATGGTCACACATATCTCTTCTTGTTTGCAGAAAACTTTAAAAAAGCGTGTTTCCACGTTCCTTCTAAATGCCTTTAAAAGTGGATGCATTGTAACGTACTGTAACGTAATAATTAGCATAAGCAGGAAGACAACGTGGGATAGAAGAACGTTGTCTTTGAAGGAAAGTGCAAAAGATATTTGTAATACTTTCGAACTGTCAAAACTTAATGAAGAGTCTAGCAATAGGAAAAATTATAACAGAATTTTCAAGATATTTTATAAAACTCTACAAGTATCAAAAAATCGTTTAGACACAGTAATTTAGTTGAGCCTATTTGAAATTAGAAATAATGTAACTAAACCGTTTTAACTTTCGGATTTTTTATTTATAAAAATAAGAACTTATGTTCTGTTTCGGAAAAAATATTAAAATTACAAGAGTATTTTTTATATTTCTGAATAAAATATAACGATTTTTACATAATCAAATAAATAATATGCGACAAGAAAATAAAATAAAAACATGTTACATGAAGGAATTTAATTTTATTATAGAATAGTTATTTAATAATTGTTAATAATATATTATTAAACTGAATTACCTATTGCAAAACAAAAAAAGGAATTTTTGTTGGAAGCGACCATTAACAGAAAAATTATTCTTTTATGCAATTTCTCATTAAATGTAAATTGACTTTCTTAATAATGCAAAAATTGTATGTTTGTTGCAGAATGCATTCCAAGGCCCACGATTGAAAGACTGGACTGCAGATAGGAAGTCATACCAAGGTATTTATAATACATTTATACACGCTTACGCAAGAGCCGTCGATCGTAAAATTCTTGGGAGGAAAAGAAATTACTCAATAAATAAGTTTATATGGAATGATGTTTATTTATATGAGCAATGGGTACTAGTCAATCGACAAAAGAATTCTGGTATCAGGATTGATTTGTTTACATGTTCACCAGAAGTCAAGAATTATTTCAAATCTTGTTCTGCAATTGCTATTGAAATCGGACGAGATTTCTTTACGGAGATCTTAGCGATGTTAATAATTACCGCGATTTTTATTATTATGCAATAAACTCACATTTAGTTATTATGGGTTCTGAAATATTATACAAGGCAGTAAAACGATTTTATTTAGAAAAAAAGATGAAAGTATTTTTTCAGTCATTGAAGAATTCTTGATGGGATTGGAGCCAAGGACTTTTCTTTATCGAAAGTCGATTGTTTTCACCTGACACGTGGTTGGTTGTTGTACTGATTGAAGACATTTAGCTTTCACGTTTCACGGAATCGCATCTGATTTCCAAAAAACAACTGTGTTTTTTTCTACTTTCTCATTGTTCTTAAATCAAATACAATTTCTTCTTGTCAGTTTATAATACGCAATTATATTTTCACTTATGGATTAAAAGACCGGGGGACTTTTGTCCGGAAGCTGGGAAACCCAAGTTTTCCTTCAATGTTTGGAATTATGTTTGGAATGATTTTCAAAATTCTAATTGGAATTTGGTAACTAAAATTATGCAATCTTAAATAGGGTGATTACACTAATAAAGACCACCCTTCAGTAGTGCGCCTGAGAATATTAAATAATAAAATGAATATTAAACTTGTCTCATACATGAAGCTTATTTTCGTAGGACTTAAAATGAATTTTTAGTAGGTAAATGAGAAGCTGTAAAATATCTAGAATGCAGATAAATTCATTTCATCTTTGTTCAATTTGACAATCACTTTTTGTACAGTTTCAGATATGATCCTAACTTTAAATAGCTCACTACTGATATCATTACCCTATTAAACGTCGATTTAAATTTTTCGCCTTCATCAAATTATGAATAAATAACTCTTATTATGGGACATCGTCAAATAATTATCTTGAGGGAGAAGAAGGTCCTAAAGTGGGCTGATGGCTCAAGAAATTACTTAAGTAGGATCGCGAATCAGATTGAAGCTCGAGATTCAAAATAAGAGAAGCAATATCCGCATCATTTTTTATTATTATCTCCATTTTATTATCTCATTTTACTTTCATAAACATGCACATTTTTGGTAAACAGTTTGCTCTAGATTGTTTATTGTCTACTTTTTGAGTATAAATAATTAGGTTATCAGGAAGAGTGCAGCATTTTATGACCGCGTGTACGATGTATCTTGTTTTTTTATTATTTCTTTTACGAGAAAAAGAGAAATTCTTCGTTTGCGGCTTAGAAATGGATCTCTCGTCTCTTTTATCAGAATCATCGGTCTTACCAGAAATGGGAAGAAAATGTTGTTTAGATATTTTTATGATTGGCCTGATGAGTTATCGATTGAATTGGTAAAAAAAGTATCAGTCATTATGGCGAATAAAGCTTGAACACAACAATAGTGTTCAATGAAGAAAAAGAGATCTCATGTAACGGTAAGTTTGAGAATAACACTGGTCTCATTCAGAAAATTCGGACAATCTCTCGCTTTCAAGGCATACTTCCAAACTAATGATTCGAGTCACTTAAAATCAAGTAATTAATAACATGAGAAATATTATTTGAGACACAGTTCTTCGTCTTTTATTGATAAATGATTTTATTTCTTTTTTATTCTGAATTTTAATGTGAAGGGCCTTAAATTTCAAAAATTTGCATCATATTTGAAACTGTACAATAATGCGCACGTTTGAAACAGTGATCTATTCAATTCTCGTTGCAAATTCCCGGATCGAAATTAACGTTCTTCGTGTTTTTTCTTCTGATATATGTGTTTCAATTTTTCACGTTATTATTAGTTCAAAAATTACTAAAAAGTACTGGAAAAGTTCACAAAATTAATATTCTTTTATCAGGATCGGTATAATTTTAACAAGAATACCGGTTTAGGATAAAGTTTAAAAAAAAAATACCTTGAAATGAAAAGTCAAAAAATGATGTGTACCCAATCGGGTATCCCAGTTAGGGCCAGACTCGAAATGAAACGCCTAATCCGATCAGGGCCTCACTGGGGTATCCATAAGGAAGGCCCGATCTGGCCCTGAACAGGCCTCTTCTAATTTTTATTTATAAGAATATTATTAAAATATAATTTATTTCATGTATTCTGTTGAAAATTCATCTTTTTTGATAGAACATTAATCTTCTTGGTCAGTAATTCATCCTTTTTCGTTAAAAATGTAAGAATTTTGTTGAAAATTGGTATTTATGCTCAAAGTTAATTTTTTATCAGAGTTTTTGTCTGAAAATTTAACTATTCCATTTTCAGTTTATGAGATAAAAATTCGACTATTTGGTAGGAAATTTAAGAATTTGGTTGAAAAGTCGTCTTTTTGGGTAGAAAATCTTGTTTGTTGAAAATTTAACTTATTGGTTGCAAATTCAACGATTTGGTAAAAAATTAATATTTTTTTGTTAAAAAGTCGTCTTTCTGGGTAGAAAATTATTCTTGTTTGTTGAAAGTTCAACTTTTTGGTTGATAATAACAAGCTAGTTGTATTATAATACAACTAGCTTGTTAAAATTTATTTTTCTTATTGAAAATGATCTTTTCTGTTAAGAATTTATTTATTTATTTATTTATTTTAAAGCCACTGTTTTCTATAATATTAGACTTTTAAGCTTAAAAACTTTACTCTTTTGTTGAAAAATCAGCTTTCATTGTAGAAAAGTTAGCTTTTTTGGATGTAAATAAACTTTTTTGATCAAGAATCAACTGCTTTCTAAAAAATTTGTTTTTCTTCTTGAAAATTCTGATAGTTGATTGAACTTTAATCTTTTTTGTTTAAAAATTCGACAATTTGATTGAAAAGTTTTTTGGCGCGTGGAGCAAAGAATGAAAAAGTGAGGTTATAATGCCAAAAAGTTGTCGACGCTTTCTCGAAGTTCACTGTCGGAAATCTTAGAGAGCTGGGTAATAATTCTAGTTTGATATGAACACCTCACCCCGGTCTGAAAACTTTGCGTAAATGATTAACGAGGTGAATTGAGAATTATTGAAAGCGATTTATCCACATGAATTTACTGGTATATCTGTTTACTGTTCGTCACTTTTACAAAGTTGTCTTCCTTTCGTCCGTTCGTTGTCAAAAAATCGAACGGAAGACTAATCGAATAAATTCGAGATTAGTGCGGCAAGTTCAAATCTAAATAAGTATAAACTCTAAACAGTTTAAAAAAATACCTAAAATAATTAATACTAACTTGATAATTGTATATTCATTAACTAATTTAATGCGTCCTTAAACATACATTTTTAGACATTTTGTTCAATTGAATTTAAGCTTTTTTTGGTTTTTTTCTCCTTTCTTATATTCTTTGCATATGAGAAGTTAAATATAACTAATTAACCTTAGGTTACTCACTGAAATGAAAATTAGTTGAATATTCTCTAATTAAGACAGGGAGCAATTTTAAATTCAAATAATTATAATTTTTAAACTAAATATTAATTAACAGAGGGTAGCCCGATGTGGCCCCGACCAGGACCACAACAGTAGCCATGACTAGGGCCACATTGGGCTAACCCGATCGGGGCCACGTCGGGAATCACGATCAAAGCTTCTGAAGGAAATGAAAATTCTGGAGAAGTAGAAAATAAAAATTTAATAACAAATATTATCGAGGATACACAGCGTAAATCACCAGGTTTTGTGAATTTATCATCTAAATAAAACAGCTGTTGAATGAACTGCGTAAATTATATATAAAATTGTTGATTAAATTTATTGTAAAATAATTTAATAAGTATCAAATAGTAAAATGATAATAAAATGCGTAAGAGGATTTGAAAGTACAGACAATGAGGAATCAGGAATAATAACGAATGCACAAATCTGTAATGATGAAACTGTAGAAGACTGAAGATAAGATAAAAGATTTTTAAAATATCAAAAAAGTTCCTTTAAACCTGTAGATTTTTACGCTGAATATTTGGAAGTTAAATTAGCCACTGAACTGGAGCGCTTTGTTCCTTTCTTGAAATCTGCTCACAAAGACAAAAAATTATCGGCTGTAACTATTTTGAAATGGATGTCAGATTCAGAAATAACGTCGATTGTCCCGAATGTATACTCTGTTGAACTGAACCAGTGAAATTTTCACTGGTTGAATCAGTATTTTGAATTATCACTCATGAACCAGTGATTTTCCCACTTTGACTGGGTGAACTTATAAGTGACTCAAGTAAAACAGCGTTACTGAATATACCAGTTACGCCAAACTATAAATTCAAACAGTGATATAGCGCTCTATGCGGTCAAGACATGAACTTCCAGTTGTCTGGTATGCGCGTGTCTCCGGCCGGGTCTTTGCATTTATCGAGTGAAAACAAACTTTATTGTATACTAGTGTTTGTGTTATAAATATTTGGGGCCCGGCTGCAATAAGTAGGGGGATATACTATCTTTCGCTTAAAGTGGGGGGGGGGGGGGCACCTGGACACTTGGGTTTGACTTTGAGCGACGCGACACATTGACGTAACGACGCGACGGGCCTTCCCACAATTAGGTGCAACATATTATATCCTACTATATTGCAGCCCGGCCCTCATTTAGTTTTGTGAAAGCAAAATGCGGTTTTTAAAAGATAATTTTGCAAATGTTAGCACAATAGCGATGAATGGTAAGTTTTATACCTATACCCTGTAAAAAGGAGAGCATTGAAGTAGGATTATATGGCATTGAAAAAATCGTACACTGTAATGCCTATACATCCAAACAAATTCCGTTTGTGTCCGAATGCGCTTCATGGCATTAGACAGTTTTCGTTCGAATCATTTTCAATCACACAAAAAAATTATGGCATTAAAGTGGCTTCTTTGTGATGCCGCACTGATAGAAATCGACACGCTGATTTAACCATACGATCGTGGGTTGAAAAATTATGAGTATATTTATAATATAATACGTGTAATTGACTCACAAAGAGTATGAAATGCACTTACTGAAATATGATAAATACAAATTATTTATATTTGTGTTACAAGGCCGTAATATATGTGTTGCTATTATATGAAATGTGTAATTCTATAAACATTTACCTGAGCGAACTATCTCGAAAATGTTGTCATTTAGCAATACCTTTTGAATGACTGATTTACCCGACTCGGTTTGTTTTGTTTACAACAGGCGCATCTCGCTCGCGCCTGCGCGTCTGCCTTCATGAGCAACAAGAATTGGTTGGCCAAAACACACATCCTGTATTGCTGTATCTATACCAGCAATAAAATAGGGTTAATCTAATCATAAATATTGCTGTACCATCTATTTATTTCTATCAGTGCGTTGATTTAATGCCATTAAATGCACTTGGATGACCGTATCAGTTTAATGCCATGCAATGCCTTCAGCGATCGAAGGCATAGAATGGAACTAATGCCGTTCAATGCTGTTGAATTACCAAATAAGTCGAATGCCATTTAATGCTTTTTCCGACCGGATATATCGAATACAATCAATGCATTCGAATGCCGTTAAATCAACATTCGGACTAAAACGGAATTTGTGTTGATTTATAGGCATTAAAGTGTACAATTTTTTCAATGCCATATAATCCACTTTAATGCTCTCCTTTTTACAGAGTAACCAGCTGGCAGGAGACAACGCGTATAATGACCAGATGACTACTGGTACTGAGAAGCCAGTGAACCTCACTGATAAAACCAGTGAACCTCGTTGATTAAAACAGTGATGGAATTCCACTGAGTGAACCAGTGAAATCTCACTGATTGTCAGTGACACACTTCTGGCTGTTTCATCCAGTGAGATTTCACTGATTCATTTCGAGAGCGTATATTGCTTTTAGACTCTTCTTAGCCATTTCCATCACAAATTGTAAAACTGGAAGATCTTTCTCAACTCTAGCTAGGGTAAAATCAGAACTTCGTTTAACTATGAGTGATGAAAGATTAACTGGTCTCAGTTTATTGGCAATCGAGAAAGATCGCCTAAAGTCATTACCTTCTGAAGATCTAATAAAAAAATTCGCAAACGCAAAAGCGCCAAGGAATGTGTTTCTTATATATATATGAAAATATAATACACATATTATTAGTTGCAAGTGCAATAATAAATATCATTGTTAAAAATCGAGAAAAAACGAAAAGTTTATTTAATTATTTTCATGAACATCATTTGTTCATAATTTATTTTATTGTATCCATTGTACCAGAGATTTTTCCCAGGGGGCATCAAAAAAACGTACAGCCCTGGGCCCCGAGTTGCCTTAATCCGGCTCTGGGGACTTGAAACTAATGGACATTTTTTATGCTTAAGATAATATGTGCTTTGCAGGATGAAAAATTCATTTTGAAAATTCTTTTATGTTTCCTTGAGCAATTTTTTATTTTCCTTGACCATTAACATTCGAATATCAAAATTTTAATCTTGTAATATTTTCAACATAGAATCTTTTATAAACGGAAGAAAACAATATTTCAAACACAAATTCAAAATTTGCAAATTTATTAATTTGTTAAAAAAAAGAAGACTTTTCTACCATAAAAGATGACTTTTTAACAAAGTACTTGACAAAAAAAGTGTAACAGTTAATATTTCAACCAAAAAAGATGAAATTTCAATAAAAAATTAATTTTAAAACCAAAAGATACAAATTTTCATCAAATGAGGATTTTTTAGTCACGAAAGAAAGAAAAAAGTTCCCCTGAATTGTTGAACATTCGAGCCAAAAGAAGAACTTTCTGTTGAAAAATTGAATTTTCAACCAGAAAATATGAATTTTCGGCAAAAAAATTAATTTTCACCCAAATAGTGAAATTTGCAACTAAAGGTGAAACTTTTAATTAAAACACACAAATTTTCAAACAAATAAATTTTAAAAAATTTTTTTCTAGATCCCTGACTTTTCCCTGACCAATCAAATTCCCTGACTTTAAAAAAAATGGTTGGCTAGGTTCGTTCTTTACTCACCAGGTTTCTTTGGCGCATAAAGTTGAATTCGTATTAAATTTCTGCACACTTACTGCGAGCTATTTGTTTCATTTACGAATTTCCAAAAATTACGTACATGAATGAAGGACCCTTCTTCCATAACCAATCATAACAAAATTTCTCGACTCCTCTCCCCTCTTGAGCTGTTGCGTAATTTAAGTATACGGTCCCTTACATAATTTTCCACATTCGAAACTGTATTGATTCATTCTTCAATTTAGAGCATTGAAAACGATAACGTGGATTCACATTTTTCAACTAGAAATATTTGAACTTTTCAATTTATAAGATTCATTTATTATAACATTTCAAATTTTGCACTTTAACGTAATTTCATTTGAAATTGTCATTTGAGTAATGTTGAGAGCTTCCATTTTATACGTGTAAATTATTGAACATTTATAATATACGCTGAATAAATAAATATATATATATAAATAAATATACCACGCTGAAAAACCCAGTTCTCGTCAGATCACTGAAGTTAAGCAGCGTTGGACGCGGTTAGTACTTGGATGGGTGACCATTCGAGAATACTGACATGAGTGCTGTTGGCACATCGTGGGTGTGGTGAGCCCACACTTGTAGTTATTTATAACTACAAGAAAAACCTAGAAACACTACCCGAATCGGGTAGTGTCACGCCTACCCTGAAAGGGAAATGGTTTAATGGTATATATATATATATATATAATAAAAATTTATTTAAGGATCAATTTTAAAAGTTTAAAATTCAAAAGATTCAAATTCAAAACTCAGCTCACAAATTTCCGGCATTTTTCCAGATTTTTGAAGGTGTACTAAATTCTCGACAAATTTCCGAGTATCCCGGATTTCCCGGGTCGCTAGACACCCTGCTTTAGAATTTTTAACATTTAATTTGTAATGTTGTCGATTTAATCTTCCAAATTTGAATAGTACAAATTTGAATGCTTTCGTTTTTAAAGTTGTTCAATTTTAGTTTTTACAAATTTCAACTTTATATTTTTTTAATGTCATTACTTAAACATTTTCTACAAAAAAATTCAATTTTCTAGATATGTTATTTGACATGGTGTATGAAATAGTGTAACTTTTAAGATTTTCAAATTTATATTTCTGATATTAGAATAAACTTTTGAGGACTGGAAGAAATGGGAATGAACAATTTAAATATTGAGTTCTTTCAGATTGAAATTGTTTTGAAAGATTATATCTTTTTGAAGATTGATTTTGAAGTATTCAATAGTTCATTTGAAATCGTCTGTCTTTTAGATAAAACCCTTTGATCATTAAAGGCTTCATATTTTAAATTATTCAATTGCGAAGGAGGGGCAGCGCCGACCGGTGGGGCAAAGGCGACTTTGCTTATAACATCGCTATTATTTAACAATTTTAATTCTACTTTGCATTAAATAAATCTATTTTATTATAGAGTTAGCGTTACTTACTGAAATCTTGAAAATTGACGTTGTAAAAGAAAAATTATGCAGAAAACAGTTTTGAGAACGAAATAATGGAAGATTCGCTGGCAGAAATGTAAAGTTTTCGACATTAATGGCAATACTTACAGTATGAAAATTTGATATTTTGACATATAAAACAATATCACATTATTTCATTCTGATAATTGAACGTAATACAAGTCCGAAGTATATTTAATATCGTTAATAATTGAGGCCTCACCAGTGGGGCAAGCCCGACGAAAATAATAGTTTACACGTGCTTAGGTTATAAACGTATCATAAGTTTTGTCGATAAGTCATCGGTAATGTAGAACAGCCACTTATCTTCTGGGATACATGCAAGAAACTATTATATATTATTATTTTCAATCCGGTCGGTAGAGCAGGTGTTTTGTATTGGTACGGTAGAAACCTTTGCGCGTAGTCCGTCTCTAGTAGAATGTGAACGAATAAGAGGTTATATCACAGCTATCACTATTTTTATTAAAAATAACTTATTCTTCTTGCTGAATGTTTTTCAAGGTAATTTTTCCAATACATAAAATACCACAGACGCGAAACATCATGTTTTTCCATCTTCAGATGTTTTGATTTGCATAAAAAGCTGCGGTCGGCTTTGCCCTCCGGTGTGGGGCAAAGCCGACGAAATACAGCTTGTCAGAAATAATTCAATTATTAAATCATTGTTTTATTCATATAATTGTTACTTATAGAAATATGATGTACAATAATGTAGGACTCGAAATGAAAAAAAATTGATCAATTCCACATCTTATTAACTTTAAACAAATCATTGACTGTTAACTGGTCTGCGCTGCCCCTCCTTACGCTACCTCAGTTTTAAATCGTGTAAGCTTTAAAGCTTGAAATTTTAAATTGTTCTATTTCGACAACTTCTAATTTAAAATTCTTCCATTTTTAATGATACAAAATGTAAAATGTCCAATGATTTAAAAATTTTTCAGTTTGGATTCTATAATTACCCCAATTATAGTACTAAATGCGATTTTTTGCATTCTAAACTCAAATACACGAATCAAACTAATTTCGATGATCAAATTTTTTTGTTCAATAACAACCGGGGTCGGTTGTTCTTTCAGAACTCGCCTGCGGCACTTGTCTGCTGCGTAAAAGTTCAATGAACGTTTACTCGATTCTTAGCGTCGCGAAGAAATGAATTAAAGGTCATTCGTTCCAGGGTTAAAACACTTAACGAGAAAGTTTGTCAGAGAAAACCGCATTCGCCTTTTCTCGCGTGTTTTCTTCAATGCGGTTATTTTGCTTCTGTATGCATGTGTGTGCGAACGCATCCGTTTTGTGTCCTGTAAAATGCGTCCTTAATTGATTCCTCTTTCGAAAATAAGATAAACTTCTTGCCCATTTAACCGTGAATCACTTAAGCATACGCGAGAACTCAAATTCCTTAAAATTTTCTACTTCCTCAAAACACACATTTCCAACGAAATTCTGTCATTTATATCAAACAAAAAATTATTAAATGTAATGAAGAAAGTCGTTTAAAATATGTCATGTGTCAATATTAAAAAGAAGTATGAACTTTCCTCAAAAGTAGGACTCTTAATATTTAAAACGTTATTTTCAGCAAAAAAAGTCAGAATCTGCTTTTAATAAAATTTTTTTTTTTAGGAACAGAAATTCAGAAACTAGATTGAACATGTCAATTTGTGTTATCAGGGTGTCTACCTAACAGGGAAATCGGGAAAACCGTGAAATGGCCGGGAGTTTGATTCAGAGTCCTGGGATTTTTCTCTCGAATGTACCAATCATATCTTTTACATATTACTCTAATTCTGAGTTGGAACATGGAATATGTGAAAAAATCATTATTCTCACTTGGAATAGGAGAAATTTTCCAAAGCAATTATAATTCTGAGTTGGGACAGGATTTCAGTAAAGAATTATAATTTTTATAATTGGGGCAGATAATTCCCGAAAAGAATTATAATTTTCATTTGAGATTCACTTTCAAACAAGAATTTTATTTGAGAATTATAATTTTTGTTTTAGGAGAGGTAGTTTCCGTAAAGAATTATAATTTGATTTAAAACAGGGAATTTTTGACATGGTATGGGAATTTTAGAAAAGAATTTTAATTCTGATTGACAATAAGGGAATTTAAAAAAAAAACCCTGCTCAAACTCAGATGTGTAATTCTTTTATACAAAATTCTCTGTTCCAAATCAGAAATCTTTTAAAATGGTTAGAAATTTCTGGAATCTCAAAAAATCGTTTAAAATCATTCAAATCTTTTGAACTCTTTTTAAAGTGACCATGAAAAATTAACAGTTGAACAGGAAAAAGAAGGAAAATGACTAGGAATTTCAAATCATCTGTCGGGTAGACACCCTGCTTACAATTAAAAATCTTGAGATCGAAATAATCTACAGAAATATCTTAAACTGACAGTACTTCAATACCGAATAGTTTCAGATAACTCGTTATTGAAAGAATATTCGCGGGAAATGTTCCGTTTCTAAATTATAAACATGATAATCATTGAGGAAACCAAAAGAAGATATAACATTGCCAGCTTTTTATCAAACCGTTTTTTCGTTTTTATGACTTCTTATTTTTTATTGAGGTAGATAGGGTGAGTCACAGTACGGAACCGAGTACCGGAAATACCGTAAGCACTCTCATTTTGAAAGTAGTGACTAACACAATCCAAGACACGCGCGGAGACCTCAAATTAAAAAACACGATACCTCAATAGAGAATTGAATGGAGTGTCCATTTGGGCACGTAGACTGGCGTGCTGTTGGTACCAACTTGGAAAAAGCAGTGCTACCACTCCCTATAATCGTCGTCCGGTAATCTCACGAATTGGCACGAAGAGCTATTAATCAATGCACAATGATCGCCAGATTTGTATTCCTCGATAGAAAATCCGTACGCCTCTCGTCTTCCAAATAGCTGTACAATGTCTCTATATAAATAATACATATTCTCTTTCTGGGAAAAGTCATCAGAATGACTTTAATGACAATCCACGGCAGTGTCGCCGCCATACGTATACAATATACATATTCTACTATCTTTCTCATTCGGGTTTATCTGGAATAATTCGAGGATTAGACGGCCTGGGTGTGGGTGTCACGCTTATGTTAAAATATTTTCTTTTGTGTGCACGAATCTGTGAGTCCTTTTTACGTGATGGAATTTCGATTCATCATTGTGTAAGTGCATCCTTATGCACCTAAGCCACGGATACGATTTATATGCGCATCAATTATTTCGATCGATGGGGACGATATGTGTAGACTGTATGTGCATATCAACATCGAGGCTCAGAAGTAATTAAATACGTTTCCTGATCTGATGGTGGCTGGTACTTTTTTCATTTTATTTAGCTTGATTTTTTTTAGAGAGGAGCAGTTTTGGAATAAAAAATCGAATTTTATGCTATAATTAAAAAAAAGTAGTTGAGGATGTTCTTGACGTAAAGTCAAGTTCAAAATTACTGAATATTTAACTTGATTTATAAAATAAATGAATAACTATTCAACATCAATTTTTTTTTCTACATTTCGTTAATCTCACCTCTAATATTCTCTAAATAGAGACCACTGAACTTTTTGTGATACCGAATACCTTGAAATTCTATATTGAAGCATTGAAGGGTTTTTTAGTTAGCTAATTACAAAGTAGAAGTAAAAACTCGAAAATTGAAAATAGTGGATCCAATAGGGTGGTCGTGGACATGAAAATACGGTATTATTCCACGTAAGATCACTTTTAAGGAGTTTTCCACTTCGCTGATATCGATTTTAAGGTCATAATTGACAAAAAATCGAAATTGCAGATTTAATTTGGTACAGAAACTGGATGAATGGGGCGCGAACTAGACAACTAAGAAAGTTAGGTCAACGATCTGGCCAACTAATTTAAAAACAGTCAGTTATCCGACCAACTAAGACAAGATCAGTCGGTGAGCCAATCAAATAAGGCAAGATCAGTCAGTCATCCGGCGAAATACGGCAAGATCGGTCGTTGAGCCAACGAACTAAGGGAGCGTTCACATATGACGTCACGCTTCATGGGATAGGGGTGTTTCTTTTTTAAACCATGACTTACGTGTATAAGCATATGAAAAGTGACATCATATGTGAATGCTCTCTAAGGCAAGATCAGTTAGTGATCCGACCAACTAAGGCATAATCAATCAGTAATCCAGCCAACTAAGGCAATATCAGGTGGTAAGCCAACCAAATAAGACAAGATCAGTCAGTGATCCAACCAACTAAAACAAGATCAGTCAGTGATCCGGAAAACTAAAGCAAGATCAGTCGTAAAGCCAACCAACTAAGACAAGATAAGTCAGTGATCCGGCCAATTACGGCAAGATCAGTCACTGATCCGTCCAACTAAGGCAAGATCGGCTAGTGATCTGACCATCTAAGCAGAATTCGTCATTCAAGATATTAAGGTCAATGATTATATAACGAAATTTTACCTTAATTGCTTGGTAGGATCCCCGACTGATCTTGCCGTAGTTCGCCGGGTCGCTGACTGATCTTGCCATTGTTGTTTGGTTCAACGACTGATATTACCTTAGTTCGCCGGATCACTGATCTTCCCTTAGTTGACCGGATCGCTGGCCTACCCTTCTTAATTGTCTAGTTCGTGGGCTATTCTACCATTGTCTCTACAAATCGAATCTGCAGTTTGTAATTTTGCAATTCTGACCTTAAAATCGATTTCAGTGCGGTAAGTTAAGTGTATAGATGGGCGAGGAGCCCAAAAAGGGCACCTCTGAACCTCAAGCTATAAAGCCTATTATGCCACACCCTTAACTAATCGCTCTCGGTTCCAGACCTCTTGGTGAAGCCCAGGATGTCAGCCACTGTTCGCGTAATAATTTTCACAGGTTCCATGCAGTGGACCTCACGATTTTGTTGCCTGATTCTAGCTAATGCTGGGCACTGGCATAAGACATGCAGGGATGTTTCTTCATCTTTCTCGCATTTCCTACACTCTGTCGTCGGGTTAAACCCCATTTTGTCCAAGTGGTTGTGCCCTGTAAGCATCTGAACCACTATGCTTAGGTCTTTCTTGGCCACCCCAGGATTTCCCTGGCTCTGTCCAACCTGTACGTATAGCCCAGGACAGCTTTCGCTTGTCGGCAACCCTGGATCAGCGAAGTATGAAAAAAATATTCAAGAAACTGATAGAAACTGCACTTTTCACAGTATTTCCTAAATTTAAATTTGTTCAGAATGTCAAAAGATGTTTAACGCTTAACAATTTTTTTGGATACCAAACTGCAGAGTTGTAGCTGCAGAAGCACCGCTTTGGAATTATTTTTACGGAAATATACGTAATAACCTGAAAATCAAAACAAGAAATTAAGTTTATTCAACAATCGCTCCAGCGAGTTTTTTTTTTGGTCTCAAAATAATTGTGAGGCGTCTCTGAAATTATTTCAGAGGAAAAACGAGAGGTGCAAGCATTTTTGAGATTAACACAATCCAAGCCAATCGTGAGGCCTGTGTTATCAATGGGTCTTTTTACATTCTCATAATTTATGATTGAGAAAGTATTAGAATTGTCCGAAATTTGACGCCACAGTTTTTCAATGGATCTCCACGTTTTGAGATCCCCTCAAACCGAAAATCATGTTTTGGCGATAGCGTCTGTCTGTCCGTAAACATGATAACTCTCGAAAAAATGAACTGATCAATTCGAGCTTTGGCACTCTTTTTTAAGTTCTGAAAGAAAGAACGAGTTCGTTAACCAGCATTCCTTAACCAACGGTTATGGTTTTATTCATCGAAAATACTATCCAAGAATCGAATATTCCGTTTTTACGCCAAAGGACGGCAGATACGTGAAAAAAGTATGAAAGAAGAATTGAAGCTATTCAAAATATCTGAATTTTTCGTTTCAACCATTTTTCGACAGGACTCGGTTTTTTTTGTTGGTTCATGCATCGAAAATGAATAAGTCGAAAATTCTCATTTTAAGCCAAACAAAGACAGATAATTAAAAGAGTTTCAGAAAAGAATTGTAGCTTTTTAAAAGACATATAATTTTTTCTTAACCATGTTTTTTATAAGACTTGATATTTTTGTTATATTTTTTCGAAAATACTAAGAAAAAAATCAACAATTCAAATTTTGAGCCAAACGACGCAAAATATGGAAAAAAGTCTCAGAAAGTAATTATAGCTTTTGAAAGGTATTAAAAGAATTTTCGGAACTATTTTTTGATAGGTTTTGATAGGTTTTAATAGGTCATTTCGGTTTATATATCGAAAATACTATGAAAAAATAGGAAATTCAAAATTCGAGCCAAAAGACGCGAGATAAGAGAAAAACTCCTAGAGAGAAATTATAGCTTTCAAAATGTTCTACAAAATTTGTGTTAACCATTTTCCGATAGTACTTTTCATTTTGGTTTTATTTATTGGAAATACAATGGGAAAATCCAAAATTCAAATTTTCAACCAATAGACACAAAATACGAGAAAAGGTTTCGAAGAGTAATTATAGCATTTAAAAAGTCCTAAAAAATTTCTCATAACCATTTTTCAATAGGACTTGTCATTTTGGTTTAATTTATCAAAAATACTATGAAAAAAGTCAAAAATTTAAATTTTGAGCCAAAAGACGCAAAATATGGGGAAAAGTTTTCGGAGGAATTTCAGCATTTAAAAATCCTTACAAAATTTCTTTGAACCATTTTTTGACAGAACTCGTCGATTTCAATATATTTATCGAAATTGATGTGCAACAATCTAAATATCCAATATTAAACCAAAAGACGCGAGATACGTACAAAATCTAAAAGAAGACTTGTAGGACATTTTGTTTTATCCATAAAAAATGATATGAAAACAAAAATCCTATTTTTAGCCTAACAACGCGAGATAGGGAAGAATGTCTGCAGAAAGGATTGTAATTTTTTATTGCAAGGTAATTCAGAAAATAAATATACATTTACAAATGTCTGTCAAAAATCGAGTGCGTAGCGCGAGTATCACGATGAGAATGTGTACCTTAAACCCTACAGAGCTTTGAGCAACTTAATCTTTAACTATACTTAATTACGTATAGAAAATTCAGAATATAAAGATGCATACAAATACTGGGATCTAAAAGCATATCGATAAAGTTTCAGTCAAGCATTCCAAGTGCAAAGAATAAATATCTGATCGCGAAGCGCGATATCCAACAGACGCGCGCCCTAGGCGCGCTCAAAACTTGCGAGCGAAGCGACTTGCGCGCGATGAGAATTTTATTTTATTACATTTCATATACTTCTCGCCTACAACATTAAGAAGAAGCAAGTGAAAATTGATTTGAAAGTATGTTATGCTAACTCAAACATCAAACTCCATTTATGATTCTTCAAAGTACATATACAATTTTCTGTTCCAACAATGAACTTTCATAATAACATATGTTCTATCTGAGTTACCATCCTTCTCTGTACATATATTATACAATACATTATAGATATATATTCCTCACGAACAATTTGATAATATTCGAAATTTATAATGTAAGTCGCCTACACGGAAAACGGTATTTGACGTCCATTTAGGTAAGAATTCCATTAACTTTGGTCAGGGAGCTTCCCGTACATGTAATGGACGTTGGATGTCGCGTGGGAAGTTATCTCGGATTCGTGAGGAGAAATCACCCGTGTAAGGTGGATTTGCAACCACACGTGTATTGAGATAAGTACTTAACAGTCGACCCGAAAGTATATTGACTCTGTAGTCTACACATGCAAGAAAATCGCGCCTGAAGAAATCAGGCAAGGTCACTGAAGGATCAGGATCGTGCGGCTGCAGGAAAGCTCAATGGCAGGAAATTAGGTCAGTGGCGCGCGCGATCTTTCGTAGGTTGCATCCACGCCTAATTAGCAAGGGGAATCTACGATCAGGTGATCGTCGACATTCCCCAAGAGATCTTAAAACTTTCGTTTGTTAGCGGAACTCGTTCCCTGATTTACGATCGACTGACGTTTTTAGAAAAAATATTTGCAGCTTTCACAAGAATTTAACAGCATCTCATACCCTTCGATTTCTGAGATCTACTGGTAGATAAAATAGTTGCTTAATTGCAATAGGCTATAGTTTCAAGGATCATGAGTTAATTATGGCTGGAGTGAGAAGTGTTACTTATTTCATTTTCAGCCCTTTTTTGCTGAGAGTAATGGAGACCATTTGGCATTATGTTCTAGTGTGCAATACTGGGTGGCCATTCTCTGCGAATGCCTTTCACGTTCCATGTAAATCACTTGTCATCGCGCTTCATGTTCAAGGCAACGACAAAACAGAGGCAGTAAAGTAGACAGTTGAGCAGACAGAGACATTACATGGACGTTACGAACTTGACCTCTAAAGAACAGGGAGGTGCGACCCAAGGATACTGACTTGTGACCTGTCTCAACGTGGATAAAACTTTCTCTACCACTGCCACTTCTGTCATCTGTTTTAGAATGCTTCGGAAACGTCAATGTCTTATGTAACCTGACATTGAACTATTACATTCAGATTGAGGATTTATTTCTATTTCAGCGCCGGGTTCCTATATTTCTTTAAAATAAGACTAAATAATTTGTAGGTATTCATTTGTGCAAAATTGCATTGTTTCCAAATATCATTTATTTTTAAAAAGTACCAGAACGTTACAAGATTGGCAATGAAGCATACAAAAATACCTAGGCAATGTAGATATTAATAGATGCATCATTATTAATTTAGTAACTGGTACTTTTTGCGTAAAATGATATTTGGGAACAACTAAATTTTTGACAAATGAGCAACAGTCATTTCGGCAATGCCCATTTGATCGTCGTCTACCTGCTTTCGCTACTCCCGCTACCAAACGTTGCCTCACGCAGCTGAGTGACTAACAGACTGCTGCCACTGGCCCTTGCCAGGCAGCAGTCTCTTCTTAATAAGAAATAAAATATTAAACGTACAAATATTTTTATTTTGCAATTTACAAGTTAGAAGTATTATATTCGAAATCTACGTTTTTGGGAATTTCGAGGGGAATTTCAGCAAGATGTTACTTGCCTTAATAAGTTGAAAATTAGAATAAGTGCATTGTTAGAAATTTCTGCTTCGTAAAATGATGATAAATGTAGGAAAACTCAGTTACAAATTACCTAATTTTCAGTTAAAAATACGAAATTTTCTATAATATATTGTGAAAAATGTCACTAATACCACATTTTAATTTTTAACACTTATTGGTTGAAAATTTGAAGCACGAAAACTTTCGAAATGAATAATTTTAAATTCGATTCGTAAGAAATAAAGAAATTCATAAGTATTTTAATCGTATTGTTATGCATAATTTTCCATTAAAAATCTCAATTATTATTGATATATTTTAATAAATAGAATGTAGTTCAAAAATTTTAATTTATTTAATTGAAAGAGTTCTTGAAAACATGGTGTCGAGAGACTCACCAAAATGGGAAAACCGGAAATTTGTCTGGAGTTTTGTGCACCTTGAAAAATGCGGAAAGCATTCATCTTTTATCAATAACAAAATTTTCCTATTCAAATGTATTCTATTGTGAAAATAATAAAAATTATAAATCCTTCCAAATTAATAAGACTTTAAATAGAAAAGATTCGAATTTGAACACAAATGAAGTTGATACTGAACAACAGAACAGAAAATAAAAATTTTTCCACTTTGCAATAAGTTAAATTTATATTTGAAAAATACTAAAAAACAAAGAAAAAAAAATCCGCCCGCTTCGCGGGCACATTCTCATAGCGCGCTTCGCGCGCGACTCGCTTCGCTCGCAAGTTTCAGCGCGCCTAGGGCGCGCACCTGTTGGATCTCGCGCTTCGCGCTCGATTGGGTATTCATCTCGCGCTTCGCGCTCGATTATATGTTTATCTCGCGCTTCGCGCTCGATAATGTATTCACCTCGCGCTGCGCGCTCGGACACATTTGTCGTCTAGGTTTTCACACTTCGTGTCCTCGCTAGTGCACGCTTCGCGGGCTAATACTCTCTTAAAGCTTCATCGTTATGACCTGCTTTTGGTTTAATTATGTCAGTTTTACATAAAAAGAAGAACTAATTTACTTAAGGTTCTATCGACCTTAAGGAACACATTCTCATCACGACACTCGCGCTTCGCGCTCGATATTTCGTTTGATCATCATGTGAACCTCGCGCTTCACGCTCGTTTCTGTTCATCGTATAATAGAAACCCAAAAGTTCGCAACGACCATATGTTACGTTCAATCTTCTTCAGATAAAAATGACTGAAGTTGTATTTGAATTAAAATGAAGAAGGTAATTCCTTTACTTTAGCGTATATTTCCGTATCTTTATATTAAATCCCACAATCAGAAAGATTTTTTTCCAACTATCTGAAAAGGGGAGAAAAGAAGTATTTAAGTCGTTTTTGGAACATATATCTTGCTTTTTCATTCATAATCACACCGACCCCTTGACTACCATGTGATTCCCTATCTACTCCTAACCATATTTAAAAACCGCTTTTCAACACCCCATTTTCTATGTTTCTACTTTCGCATCCCTTTTTCTTTGTCTCAGGTACACATAAAATATCTAGTTTCCTAGCATGCATAGTTTCTCGTAGTTCTCTTACTTTAAGATCATTCACTCCTCTAGCA